>VYZQ01044609.1:0-37610 GCA_013400655.1 Mystacornis crossleyi
CTTGTCAACAGAATTTTGTGTAGGATAAGGAAGATGAGTCATTCCTGCCTTTTCTCTTAGCTACACCTACCCTTTCATTACATGCTGTGACCTTATTGCCTCATTTAAAAACAAGCAAACCCAACTCTGAATAAAATCTGAAAACAAAACACCCCAACCCCCAAAAAACACGACCAACCAAATATTTCTATAGTCAGGAAAGAAAAATTCCCTTAGGTTTCAGAAGACCCAGTCATATGAATAGACATGCACAGTTATTATTTTCCCCAAGGGATTTTTGAAAATACAAACACAGCTCTGCAACCATTTCTGCAACTGCTGGGCAGTTTTTATTATGATTTATCTTCTTCTGGTAATGCCTCTGTGATACTACTTTAAAGCATGACAGCACTCTGTATGACAGTACAATGTCTTTAAAGACTACTGTACAAAATGTTTCTATATTCTACATAGTCTAAAAAACTGTGCTAAATACTCCATATCCACATTTTCAAAATAATCCTTTATGGACCATTCTATACCATGACAGTTTATGCAGTATCACTGATCAAGTCAGCTTAGACAATGTGACATATTTTCTGAGGTACTGGAATAATGCGCTATTGAAAAATTACAAAATTAATATTTGTGTACGGTATGCAATATTGCAGTTTACTAGGAAATAGTCATCTTTTGTAAAAAAAACTATTTTCACAGTAAAATTGATAATAAAGTGCAAATGGAAAACTCACTGTGGAAAATAATTCCTATTTGGCAGATACACCATCTCTTGATTGTGTCCCTTGGAATAATGAGCCATTTTTCTGAGCCAAAATCACAGCGAGATGTGGTCTGCATTTGGCCGTTCTTGAGCAACTCAACACAGGAGAGGACATATGAAATTTAAAATTTAAAATTATGTTGTTTATGTTGTTTATATTTTAGTGCATTAAAAAATGACCACTTCTAGCAGTCATGATCAGTTCATATGTCTTAGAGATAGGATGACTTGGTGCCTGCTTTTAGTGAATGAAAAGACCCCATATGTTGTCAGAACAGATGCAATAAATTTTTTATGTAAACCATGCTACTTATACAGCATCTGCATAGGCATCAGGTATTTCCTCTACTTGAAAAAAATCAGTTCAACTTTATGGCTAAAAGTTGAAAGAAATGAAAGCATACATGATGTTTTCTCACTACATGTACTCCCAGGGCCAAAGAGCATGATCTTACTTCATATAGCAGTAATAAGTGGATTCCCTTGAAAGAAAAGTAGTTCATTGAAAGGGCTCAATGGGTGATGTTACGTTTCTTCTTATTGATAAACTAGTGATTTTTTCCCAGAACACTTAAGGATGCTGTTGAGGATACCTTTTTAGCTCTGTACAAGCAAATCTGGGAAAATTTTACCCAGTCTATGTCAACGAAACTGGATTTTTGCAGTCCCTGACTCAGCTATGAATTGTGTCCTTTATGCCTTTGATATGTGGCCCTTTGTAGTAGATTCAAGCATTGTTCATTCTGTCAAAATTTCAGTTATGCTATATGTCTTGAAATAGGATTATTCACATCTTTCCTAAGGGATGATGAGAGTAATGAGCAATTAGTTCACAGTGGGACAGCTTTTCATGTAAATTTCTTCCTTCTATGTATATTCTGCTTTCGTTAACAGAAACTGACCTTTATTTTTCAAATTGCCAGCTCCCTGGAGTTTCTCTAGTCTCCAAACTATACTGAAAAAAAATGAGCAAAGAAAAAAGAATGTTTCAGTAAATTATCCTTTGTCAGTTTAATGCCAGTGTAAACACAAAACTGGCAAAAAAAACCAATTCTCTATTTAGTAGTTAACTAATATTAAGAAGGTTCATTATTATTAAATAAAGGTAATATACAGCTGGTGTTTTATACAGCCATTAAAAGTGTAATAAAGTTGTGTGATAAAGGTTCTTGTCAGGTTTTATAGTGCTAAAGTTGACATGATTTAGTTTGGTATATATTGAATGCATAGTGAATTACAGAGCTTCAAATTTCCATGTAAGTAATTGTGAAAGAAGAGCAGGAAGTCCAATGCAGAGTGTGTTCCAGGAGCATGAATCCAGGAGCAGAATGTTCTCCTCACACTTCTTGTACCTTCAGCATAAAGCAAGGGAGAGGTGAGTTAAAATACTGACATTAACTTGGGATGATATACTGGTTTTCAAAACAATCGATTTTCTTCCCCATGTGGAATAGAGATGATCAGGGATATATATCCCTTTGAAAAAATACATTAAAATCTTCATGAAATTAATAACATTTCTCTAATAGTAGAGGTAGGGTAGACCTTGAACTGTCCCATCTTGTGGCTGACAACTGCCGTTCCTAGGAGTCTCCTGCAGCAGCTGTATGCCATCCTGTCCTGTTCATCGGAATGTACTCAAAATATATTGCTGGGAGAGACAGTATGATAATAAGATTTCCTTCAAGAGACCAAATGTGCTTATTGGCACGGCAAGCACAGAGGATCACAGACACAAATTGAAGTGGATGCTCCTAACTTTATTTCCTCTTTCAATTTCTTAAAGTGTGAGTGTTGGAATGGTTCTATTAATCTCATTGATCTGAATAAAATTTTCACGGCTTGTTGCATAAAGCTTTTAGCAGTAAGGCTTGCAGGCCTTAGGCAAAATAAATTTACCTCAGAAGGTAAATCCTCATGGGGATCAAAAAAATTAAATATTATCTAGTCCTGTTCTGAAGAATTTTCTTCCTACAGTTACATAAATGTCATTTGCAGCTCCCAGCAGCCCCTTTGTGCACCCCGTGGCTGTTCTGCCTTTTCTCTAGGCAATATGATTTCAGAACCTTCTTTCCCCCTTTCCTGCCAGGTGTCTCCAGTCTTTTCTCCTGTCCCAACACAGCTTTCCATATTTATTACCCTTGACATCTGGAAATATTTATTGCTCTGATTGTCATTGCTGGAGTTAGTGGTAGGTATAAAACACCATGATATCTTTCTTAATGACTGATTCAAACATCAGCTTTCCCAAGGCAAGCCTTTGTGGTATGGCAGGACTTTCCTCAATGAAAAATTTGTATTCCAGTACTTTCAAGTATCCAGTTTTTAGGGAATACACAGAAAAATGGATTTGAACAGAAATGTCCAACATCTGTTTTCATCCAAGTATATTATTTATATTTATATTATTTCTAGTAGATCAAATGCACTGCTAACGGATGTCCTACGGAAAAAAATTCTCCATCAGAACATATTTTCAAAGATATTAGTTTGTTAGGAAAACTAAGAGATGGAAGCTCTCCCAATTTGTGTGTTTCAGATATGACAAAAGACATTTTTGTTTCTGAGGCAAAACCAGAGGCATCCATAAATAGATGGAAAAACAAGCATTCTTTCATGTTTCTTCTGTTTCAAGACATGTGGCCAAAATACCAGGGGAATGCCTTCAAACTGCGCTATTGCTTATGCTTGAAAGGAACAGTCTGTGAATAAAAAAAGAAATTACCAAGTATTTGATTTTATGTTGAGGATAAAGTTTCACACAGAGGAAGGAAAAATACATTTATTCAGTAGTAACTTATTTTTGATTTTGAAATAAAGATAGAAGACAATGGTTTGGAAAAGAGCAGGCAAATGCTGAACTGCATGTTAGGCATGGACAATGTAAACCTGTCTATGCTTCACCATCGTTTTGCCTTAAATGCTTCCCCGTAATCAGGGGTATAATTGTCTGTGTCCACATGGTGCTAGAAAAATTAAAGCTTTCTAGATTGAACAGGAATGCCAATTAGGGTCTGCTATGCTGCTAATTTCTTGGGTAGACTTCTGCCCACTGGAATAACTAATTAATGTCACATAAGGAATAGGATATGTAAAATAGTAACAACTCAGTCAGTTTATCACAGCTGTGCTGAATAGAGGCAAGAGCTTCCTTATTCCACTCCAATTTGTTGGATGGTTTAGCTCCTTGACTGTGAACATGTATTTTCTTTTGTCAAGTCTCTTAGGAATGCTTTTTTCCCCATTTATTTTTTGAAACGTTTCATAAGTTCTTAACAAATTTAAGAAGATATTTCATTAAAGTCTCACAGAACACTTCAGCCAATTTCTTTTCAGTTCTTATCCTTGATTTTCTCTAAAGGGTCTGAAAAAACCTGACAAAACAAATTACAATCACACCTTGCAAGGCTGATATATTTGTTTAGAGTGTGATGGTGATTCTGCATTCTAAAAAAATATTACATTTCAGGTATAGCTGAGTGTTTGTTCCTAGTATGAAATGAGGATTCTTTCAAACAAGGATGCCTGTATCCATGAGACACTTAAGATTATTTACCTTACATGTATTTTTTATAAGATATATATATATCTGTATGTGTATATATAGAGAAAGAGAACATAATTTATGTAATGAAAAAATAGAGAATCAGTTAAAATACAAATAGTATTAAGGAGCATACTGATAAACACGTCAAAGAGTTTAAGATGAATACAATGGGTAGAAATCCTAGTTTTCTGTTTTGCTGAGATGGAAGACAAACCAGAGCTTGTGTGAACAAAAGAGAAAAGAGTTTCAACCCAGGCTTTCAACCCTTTTTGCCAGTTGTTCCCTTTCTCAGCCTCTGTCTGTGCTACTGCCCCTGACAGCTTCAATTCCTGGCCTATCTCAGAACAAGCCCCTGTGGCTGTGCACAGGCCACGTGCATAAAAATGTTATTATTTTTCAAATATAGCTAAGAAACTGCATCTCAGGCAAAATTCATTATGGTCAGAGCAAAGACCTAATATTTGGTATCAAACATTTCTTTGGGTAAGGCTTGGGAAGCTCAGTTTGCTCCGTAGGTGCTGCTGATACCCTTAAAGTTACCATATGACCAACCTGTATGGCCAAATGGGATAGAAATATTTTGACCTACATCTTTGCCCTTTCAAATAGAAATAGGAACTTAGGATGAAGTTTTATTTTGACCATGCTGATTTTTGTAGGATTTGTCAGGAGTACCTTGTTTAGAAGAGGGATGAGTCATTTTGGCTATCCATTTTTACTACTCTGAGAGATAAGGGAAAAAAGAATCCCAAAAATAAGAGTTTTACTTTATATTATTAAATACGGTGCGAATTATTAAAAAAGGAATAAGGAAAGAGTAGCGAATGGTTAGTAATATTTCTGAGAGGTATGAAGAAAAGAAGGCTAAGGTGGAGGATGTAATTGCCATCTTCAACTACTGAGGGAGTGCTTACAGAGAACACAGAACGACACTCTTCTCAGGGGCCCACAGAGAGGATGAGAGGCAACAGATCCCAGCTGCAGCAACAGAAATTCTTATTAGGAAAAACGAAAGCATTCTGTGCAATAAGGAATAGTCACAATTGAACAATTTCCCCAGAAAAGTCGTAACCTCCATTCTTGGGGATTCTTGAACCTAGGCTGGACAAGGTGCTAAGGAAGCCAATCTAGCCTTGCGGTTGCACTGCCTTGAGGAGGGAGTTGAGCTAGATCATCTCTCATCAACCTAAACTGTATTGTTTAATTATACTGCTGATTGCAGATAGTGGTATTGCTAAGTCATAACAGTGATGTGGTTCCCTACTTGAAGTGTCAGCTTTGTCCTTGTGATTTAAAAATTAAACTATTTAAACCTGATTTCCCCCTAGAGTTTGAAGCAAAGTTAGGAAAGACAATACTTGCATGCAAGACTGTTTCTACACCACATGCTGAAGCACTTTAAAGATGTTTCAGGGTAGAGTGCTCAAAAAATCCAAATGCTGATTTTTAAAAAGAAGGCACTTCCAATATTTTTGTACATTGGTTTTCCTAAATCTAATAAAAATCACAATAATTTTTCTAAAAGAAGCTTTTGATAATGGAAATGAAACTGGTAAGCCTGGTGAGCATTTAGTTTACATATAATGAGTTAACATTTGAATATTTTTAAAATAACTATTGTAAACTCAGTGTTTTGAACACTGATCCTGCTAACATGTTAGAACAGATGCTATTATTGGATTTATAGAGCGGATTTCTGTAAAATTCTGAATGTCACTGCAGATTGATCACATTATTGCAGGACATGCAATCAAGCTTACAATTACTCAGTCATAGGTATTGGGGCTAAGCTTATATCTAGACAAGCATTTGACATATCAATCAATATGATATCATGAAAGATTTACTGAAGTTGATCATACCATAACTCATTTTTGCTATGTGAAAAAAAAAAAAATTAGGGGAGACAAATGAAAAAAGTTCTCCTCTCTACTTGGACTATTTAGATTCCATAGAAGGTCTAATGTTCTTTTAGGAGCTGTGAATAAAAGTCACATTGATTCACTCCTTTTCTCAAAGTGCATGAAGAAAAATCAAACTTAAATAAAAAATATTTTGCTGCAGTAGTTACTGCAAATAAAGGAAAATCTACTGGTGATATCAGGACAAGCCTATTAACTTACAACTTTCTCTGCTTATTTCAGGAAGGGCATTAAATCAGTGTTTTTGGTACTCGTTTGCCTGGCTTTGCTTCTTATCCGTGTTTGGAAGAATGAGAAGTGTGAAAAGCCTAGTTTCTTTTCCTGGCTTGAAGTTTCTGACATCCAGGAAGGAAAACCAAATACTTCCATTATTTAGAAAGAGAAACGTAACTGTGATTGAAAAGGCTTTCCATGATATGAAACGAATATTCATCTTTCTAAGATACACTTCTCTTCAGGAAAATGTATGAGGTTCTGTCATTGGCTGTTTAGTAATTCCAGACGTTGATGATTTACGCCAGACCTGGAGAGCGCAGTGTTTGCCTGCCATCTGTCCCAGCTAATCTCCGAATTCCATCTACAAACGTGGATGACTTACAACTTCCCTGATTAATGTCATCTATCATTTTCTTCATAATACAGAGCAATTAATCTCGGCTGGTCCCAGGGGTCCGCCGCAGTAATAGGTTTGTGGGGGGTAGAAACAACCTGCAAAAGTCTGTTTGGAAATAACACTCTTTAATACCGTTTGCATACTTTCCTCCCCTTTCACCCCCGTTTATTCTTCTTTCCTTTATTTTTCCTTTTCGTGTGTGTATGTGTCTTCTCCCCCCCTTTCTTGTCTTTTTCTCTTGTTTCGCCCTCTCCCGTCTCTCCTCCCAGTCTCACACCCGTGACGGGGCATCGGCGCGGTGCCCGCTCGCCGCCGCCCGCGGGGCTGGGCCCGGGTGCGCAGTTCGTAGTCCCGGACCCAGGGGGCGGCGGGCAGGTGCCCGCACGGGCCGGGTGGAGGAGGAGAGAGAGGAGAAGGAGAGGGCGGCCGCAGCTGCATTGCGGATGGAGCCGCTGGTTCCCGGGGAGGGGCGGCCGCGTGATGCCGGGGGGGCGGGTGAGGGCCCGCGGAAGGCAGCGTGGGCGGCGCGGGGCACCGGGAGTGCGGAGCCTCCGCCCCGCCGCAGGAGGGAGGGAGGGGCCGCCGCCGNGGGGCGGGGATCGGGCGGGGAGCCGCGGGCGGCCGCGGAGCCGGGCTCTCACCTGCGCCCTCCGCTTCGCCCTCTCCCAGCCGCTCGGCTCAGTCACACCGGGACCTTGTCCGCGCTGCCATCTCCCCGGCTGCCCCGGCGCGGCTGTGACCGGCTGGGAGTTGCCGTGTTCTGGCAGCCGGTGCGGGCTCTTCCCGACGTGGAGTTGCCAAGGGGCCGGGCGGGCGGCTGGGAAACTGTTTGCTCGGGGTTCTTGTAGGTGTCACGCAGAGTTTAGCACTCTCAGAGCGGATGCTTGGTTGTGATACACTCTTGGGGGGGAGGCAAAGCAAAGGGCATGACGTGAAGGCATGGCTATAAAAAGCAAAAAAGCCGTCAGAGAGAGTTTGCCGGGCACTCCGTGAGCGAGCCTTTGGCCCGGGACTGAAGCTGTCAGGGGTGGTTTGTGAAAGCAAGTAATTGCAGTTTTAAGGAAAAAAAAAATCTCAGTTGTCAGGTTAATTCGCGCGTGTTGCAGGAGCAGGGTGGTAGCTGCGCACTTAATACACACGCAGAAGTGCCGCTGGGTGCCTGGAAGCGCTCAGTGCTGGTACTGACGTGCTTATGCTGCGTTTTGTAACGGGACCAGTGAAGCTGATGTTGCAAGAGTAGCGAAGAGGCGCCTGAAAAGAGACCACAGGGCCTGGGGACAGTCTTCTATCCCATACGGTGAGAGGACTTCTGGAGCTCTCTTAAACAACCAAAAGGAAAGTATAGGACAAAGTATAATTAAAAAAGAAATTAACTTGTAGTAAAGGCTGTTGGCATAAACTTAAATTTAAGTCACTGGTTTTAGTAACTCAGTCTAAACAAAATGTAAATCTGTGGTATTATGAAAACTGAAAAAAAAGTAATTCTGGGTTATGGGCTTTCTATGCTGTATGCACTATTTCATGTCTTAACACTGAGATTGGGAGGCTTGATTCTGAGTGACATTTCTGATGTGGCTACATTTAACAATTTATAAATCAGCACTAAGTTCAAAGAAGCTGCACTGAAGAAAGTTGGTTTAACAGACTCGTACTTCATTAAAATGTCCACTTTCTAAAAACTGATCAGGTCATCCTTTACTTTTAATATGTGCAAGATAACATTAAAATAATTTGCTGCTTACGTGTAGGTCACAGGACCTATACTGTCCTTTCCTGACGTTAGTTCTCTATACAAAGACTCTTTAAAAAAGCCATTTTTTTCTAGGAGGTCTCTTTGAAGGCATCTGGAAGACAGTTGGGGACAAATGTTATGAAAGTCGCTTGAGAACATTGTGCTGTGCTTTGGGAGCAGGTGATTTTCTTAGGTACAAGTTGTCCATGAATGTGTTCCTGTTTCACCTGTACTATTGGATTTATTTTGGAATGACTCGGTTTCTCTTAGGGCCATTGGTATAATAATAGACAATAATTTAAAATTTCCTTTAAAAATCCAGATTTATGTGAGTGGTTAATTTGGAGACCTGTTCTGACTGGACATTCAGAAGGACTGTAGAGATGCTTCTTTCTTAAGTTACCAGATGTTTCATTGGTTTTATGGCACTACTATGGAGTAACGCAAGTTTTCTGGTGAGATGGTACAGGCTGTAATTCATCTCTACTTTGTCTCCTTGGAGCAGATTAAGTCTTAATATTGTCACGGGCTTGTCTTTGTAAACTAAGGAATTTAGAGCATCTTTAGCAACTACCACATTATTTCTGATGTTTTATAATTCATTTTCCTGGGTAATACAAAATACCAGAAGTTCCAGCTGTGGTTAGGCACTTGGATTCCACATTTATCTTCCCACACTGTGCATTTTATGACAAGGGGGAGTAGTGGGAGGCTGACAAAGTGATAATACTCTGACATAGTACTTCTATAGGCTATATATCTCATCAGCGTACCATACATTACAACAATCATACATAGTGTGTCTGTCACAGCTGGCCATAAGAGTTGGGGGCAGGGAACTAGGATTGCCACAGTTAGGCCCTCCATCCAAATCCACAAGAGAACAGCAAAGTTTGTATTTGGATGCTACTGAAACATTAATTTGGACAGTAGAGAAAGGGATAACTTTAATGAATAGATTGTACTTGATACTAACATTTTTCTTGCATCATTGAATTCAGTTGTAGTAGTAAGATCCCATGCTTTCCATTCTTTGTAATTCCTTAGGTCAGTGTGTGTAGGGTGAAATACCTTTTCACGTATGTCTTCCTGACTTCTTTAAGTTATAAAAATGTAAATGATTGCTTTATCACACTTAATCGATAGTTAATCAATATCCCAAATGTATTCAGAAGGTAATCAGGAAAAGAAAGCATTTCGGCTTTTGTTTTAAGAGCTGCAGAACTATGTAAAATTGGTTCTTACCCATGGCAGTCTACCTTCTCCAGCTGTATTTTATTAGACTGACAAGAAAGTGTGTAGGTAATATAAAAGCTATCCTAGA
This sequence comes from Mystacornis crossleyi, assembly GCA_013400655.1. Lineage (NCBI taxonomy): Eukaryota > Metazoa > Chordata > Aves > Passeriformes > Timaliidae > Mystacornis > Mystacornis crossleyi. Next base: position 9,899 of record VYZQ01044609.1, read on the forward strand.
ATTTGTTTCTTTAATAATTTGGAAAAAAATCTTGCTTCTTCATTTACTTTCTTCTGTGCTGGGGACTTTTACCTGACAGAGGTTGAAACCAGGATTAAATGTCTTGTGAAGGAGATGCGGGAAAAGATGAGCTAGACTGCTAATATTCACATAGATCATAGGTTTCAGTCTGCTATGATGGATTGTGCTGATATAAAAGTTACTCTTCCTTTCAGAAGCAAAACTATTCATGAGCTAAATGTATTCAATATCTTCTTTGAGCTGTTAGTTTATCATAAGCATAGAATGCCTGTCAGAACTGTGCCCTCAACTCAAAATAGCATATACAAGGGAAGTACCCAAATAATATAAGAAGTGGTTCTCACATTTATTTTGATTCGCAGACCATGAGCAATTTTCCAGTGGAGTCAATTTGCCATTTAAATTTTGGTTTCAGCAGGCCAGTTTTTCTTAATTGTGTATATTAAACCACTTGGAAATAATTTGCATATTACAAGTAGAAAATTACTTTTGTAATATGTGAGTATCCACTGTAACTTTCATATGGTTGACTGGTGGTGTGTGGATATATAGCAGCTTTCTTGAAATTTATGTATGAAAACCAAGTCCACAGTCATCCTTATCTCCTCTGTTGTATATTTGGCAAAGATGTTCATATCCAAGTTGCTGAAGTTGAGGTCTTTGAATGATGTTGTAATTAATTCATTAGTCCTCATATTCATACATGAATATATAATCTATATAAAATTTGTCCTGTGATAGAGACTTGGGGGAGAAATAAAGGAAATATTCACGTGGATGGTCAATGTAAAGTAGCAGTGAGAAAAGCAAAATCTAGCCTTATGATACGTGTGTAGAGAGGGTTCTGAAAGATCTGATAAAAATAATAGTATAAACACACAGTAATTTAGGATGACATGAAATTTTCTGATCACTCATCTTCAAGAAGAAATAACTGAAATTGGGTCAGGTGCTGTAAAGGGCTAACAGGTTGGTCTGGTCATAAGGAGATAAAGGAGGTCCTGATTTTTTGACCAAGGGAAATGAAAGCTACATACGATATGGACTCCATCTGCAAACGCAGGAGAGCATCTACAGAAAGGAGGCAGAGGCTTTTGGTAAAGGACATTGCTGTCATGAGAACAACTGAGTACTACCCTTGAAAAAACTTTCTTGCAGAGATGTGGTGAGCATCCTCCTATTGGAACACATGGGCTGTGAAACACCCAGGGGCAGTTGAGAGTGGTTGGGAAGTACTGCAGAAGTTTTGAGATGGAGCTTGTCTGTTTTTCCAGAAGGGAGTATATGTGCCCGGCAAGTGTTTGCATTTGAGCTTCTGTCAAAGCTTTAAATGTCATCCCATGCAGCATGCCTGTCCAGCTCCCTTTCTGGCTGTTTATAATGAAGCTTCAGAAACTCTTCATTCTTTTTTTGGTGCTTACCGATGTTCAACCCCTCTTGAGTGACTTTTCTTCTGTGTCAGCTTTAAGCTGCTTGTTGCTCCTTAGCAGGCTAGAGCCACATTGTGTACAGCCTGTCTTTCTATTCTTGTTTATTTTGCCTTCACTTCAGCAGCCCTTTGGGCTGTCTGAAGTGGGACATAAATCCCTTCTGCCCTCTCACCCCCCTCAGCCTGTGCTTAGGTCTGGTGGTTCTTCTGAATGACCTGACACACTCTTATAAATTCCTTCTGAAAACACATAATATTCAAAATGTTTCCAAATGAGAGCTGTTTTGTAAAGGAATGTGAAAAAATGGGCAATGTAGACATTTTTAGACATTCTTCAGTCACCCTCACATACCAAGGGCACTGAGGAAAGCATATGTAGTAGTTTGTGGAGCTGAAATTTCGCTAACAATGAAAGAATTTTAAAAGAAAAGACAAGTTTAGAAGAACTTTATTCTGGCGAATCTTGTTGACTTTTTTGTTTCTCCTTTTTTTGTTGTGCATAGCAGAGCATAATTTTGCTTTTGTGTGGCATGCCAGCATCTCTGGTGGAACTACTCACATTTCAGATAATAGCACGGGCTTCTATTTAGCTCTCTGTTGTTCCTTAGAGATATCTTTTGGATGAATCCATTAGCAACCATAGCAGAGTATGTGCTGTACTCTTCCTGCTTCAAGTCAGGATGTCAAAGTTTGGGAAACGCTACTCTGTCTCTCTGAGGGTACTTGGGTAACTCGTATACTTTGGGACCACTTGTTTGTCTGTGGGTAGAAAAGGGTTTACTTCTAACATAATTTTATTTAGTAGGAAGATACTTTACATGAGTAATTTTAAGTAGATTCCAACTGGAGAAAGTTAAGTCTTTCTCTCTTCCCTGGCCCAGGAAGGTCAGTGGTGGTGGTGGTGGTATGGAAGCGGAAATCTGAAAGTCATCAAACAGTTGAATTCGAAGTATGGGCATGTTCACCCTGGCCGGAGTGAAAACAGCTGTGAGAGCCATGTTTAAACCACCGTTACGAAACTTGGATGATTTTTTTCTACTATGTTTATGAAATTTTTTGCCTCCTCTCTGGCTTTTTGCATCTTAGTCTTAATTACTGTCCATTGTTTTGGTGTTATTTTTATTTAAGGAACTTCTCCCATTTGCTTACTATTCACTTTATTCTGCCTACCCTTATGTCTTTTAGTGTCTGCAACCCCCGAGGCAGTGGAAAGTTTAAAGTTGGATTTTTAAACAAATGCTGCTGCTGGGTCAAAATTATAAGTGTGTAAGGTCTAATAGAATTATACTGAAGTGTCCATGGGTAACTTACAAGTACTTGGTTTTTAATAAGGCTTCTGAACAGAAATTTCATGGAGTCTTTATTACTACTTTAGGTTAAAATTTCAGCTAAGTTGTGAAATTATTTGATTTAGGGTAAGTTGCCTGAAGGTGAAAATAAACACATGGTTCTTGCCTCAAATAATTTACTATATGGGGTCTTTACTGCACAAAGATTAAACTGTGTTATCTATCAGAAATGCAGATAGTTCTACTGAAATTTGTAATGTCCTTGGGAGGCAAAATTACATTTTGTAACAAGTACAAAAAAGACGTTAAATGAATTTAAAAAATTTAATTTTAAAAACTATTCATTATATCCTGTATTTATTGATATTTTTTTTCTTTGTGTTTTTCTGAGCTTGATGGGGTTTTTTTTGTGTTTGTTTGAAGAAAGAGAATAAAACTGAGGAGAAGCTTACCCCAGATCAGTCAGTAACGATTTTGTTATGGTGTTATCCACTGCCTTAAAGTATGTATAGTTTTTACAGTCCTGCTTTGAAATTAGCCAATATAATAAAAAAGCTAATTAGAAATCTATATTAAAAAAAAAATTAGCTTTATAGAAGAGTGCTGTGAATTTTCTTTTAAAAATGTACTGGTCAAAGAACTTTGAAAAGGCTTCTCCTGCTTTGCTTTCAGGGGGACTTAAAGTATAAATGCAGTATTTTATATTCCCCTCCAGTCATTAAAGGTTCAGTTTTGTCACTGAAAGGAGATGGATTCTCCCACTGACTGTAATATGTTTAAGACTAAATTCCAGTAGTCCAGCAACTATACAATATGGTGGTGTTCCTCCAATTAGATAAATACAAAAAAGATTAATCTTAAAATAATTGAGGACAGATCAAGACATTTTGAGGAATCCACTACGGTGACAATGTGATTATGTGAATTATCAGTTGCATGTAAATCTTACTAAGGATGATGGATAGAAATCCCAGATAGAAACAGTTGTAACAATATACCTTTTGTGATCTCTGAAATTAATTTAATAAATGTTTTGGAGATTGACTAATATACAGATAGTGACCTTCTCATTTAGGTCAGTGCGAAGTCAAATATATCTTGGAGATTAGTATTGATCAGAGTAAAGCCAAGATTGATCTTGGATTTTGAGGGTCATTACACTTGGAAATAGGATGCAATACTGCAAATGTTGGGTTGTGGAAGGCTTTTACAGTAATCATGGAAAAATAATCTGTTACTTAGGTGCAGAGTCTAAAAAAATGGATAACCTGCTAAAAGATTAGTTATTTAAATAAGTAATAAATTCAGCTCCTTGCAGCTTTTCTTAGTTTGAGAGATTACATCCAACAGTCTTGAAGTTGGCATTAAAGTTCCTTTTTGCTTCAGTGCTGGAGGGATTTTGCCCTCTCTGTTTGGAAGTCATAAGCTGGTGTTGAGAAAAAGGTTAACCTATGTTGTTTAGAAAGTTTGTGGGGGTTTTTTTTAAGTGGTAAATTGTTCTCTATCTTGACTCCTTTCCTTAGATATTTTGGTGAAATTTAATTTGTGCAGTTGGAGAGGTACAAGTGGAAGAGGTAAATTAAAGTACACTGTATCTTTGGAATATTGCACAGCAAACATAATCAATTTTACTGAAGGTGAACTAGTACTGCTTGCTAAATCAGAAATCTTTGAACAGGACTTTTTATTTTTGTCTTTAATAGATTTTTTTGTTTGATTGTTTTGTCTAGTATAAGGTCTCTGGCCTGTGTATCTCATTTAAAAATAACTTGGTGGAAATTTTTAAGTATCTTACACAAGAGTTTTCAACAGAAGTCTGTGAAGATCTGACTGAAATGTCTATCCTGTATTAAGTGAAATAGTGCAAACAGTATTTTGTCCAAGATTCCTCTGTAACAGATATCTTGGTTTCCCCCCTTATTTTCAGAACCTGTTAAAAAAAAGAAGATTGTTTTATTTATTTTCTGAACAGAAGTCATCTTCTGATATAACTTTTTCTGCAGAGAGCACTGGACCATGTTCTCCACAATTAATTGATACAATTGCACTGATAGCTGTGATTATGCTTTGGGCTGTCACCTAGCCTTAATATATTGAAGTCTCAAAAACTGTATTTAAACAGAGAGATTATGCATTTATAATTATTAGTGGATACATATTTCTAATCCTAATGATGTGTTTGAATGCAAATAGAAGTCTGTATGTACATGTGCATGTATATCAGATTCAGGGACCGTGTACCATTGTCCTTGAAAATATAAATGCAAGCTATTGATGTTGGAAATGATCTTCAAAGCTGCTCCATTTAAAGATATTTAACTATTAATAATGAGCTACATTCCAGATACATTAGTTCATATTCTGAGAGATCAAAGTGCCAAGATTATAGATAGCTGTTCTCAGGCTATAAAAGTCCTTTTACCTGAGCAGCTCTTCTTATCAGTGGACTTCTCTTGAATTTCTCATAATAGTTATCCTCAGAGAAAATCTGTGGTGGATATATTAAGTAATTCAGCTTATTTGTACCTAAAGTAACACTTTGAAACATATTAGCAGTAATTTCTAGAGAGGAATAATATATGCCACCTTTTGCTGCAATGACAGTTGCTTTGGATTTAAGGCAGGCTCAGACAGAAGAAGGTAATAAATCACCAAAAGCCCCTGATAAGTGTTTTTCAGAATAAAACTGTTTGATAATTAGAATGAAGCCACTTTTAAAAATGTCTCAGAAAATGGGACTGTTAGTGTAGAAATGTTTTTCTTCTTACTGAGATGTTTTGAATGAAATTTACAAGATTATTTTCCAATGGACGTTCCCCCATGGGATAGTATATGGGTCAGTTTTACTGACTTGAAAATTTTTGTCTCAACTGCTCCCTTTTCTTCTGTTTCAAGTACTAATTAAAGGCTAGAATTGAGTTAAAGAATTACCATTGTTTAACTTCTCAAAAGAAGAAATAAGCATAGTAATTATATTATAATAGTAAATTTTTATGTTCTGATTTTTGATGCTTCTGTTTTTCTTCAGTGAAACTAATGGATAGTGATCAGAAAAAATAATGATTTTTCTGTTGTGCTCAACCTTTATATTAATACTTGCTTACTCTAGGAAATATTAAATAAAACACAGAAAGAACTAATCTACCTTGAGCTAACTAGTGAGCCCCAAATGCATGTGAGTTTTTCACATCAATCTTTTCAGAGTATGAAATTCAAATGCTAATATATTTCATATGTGAGACCTTTAATGCAGAAAAAATTATATATTGAAAAATGATGCAGCCACCTGCTTCATTTACTTAGTTTTGAAGAGTCCACTCAAAATGGGTCAGGCTTGCACTATTTGAGCTGACTTTGAGAGAGTTTTGAGGCAGTAGGAAACGACCTATATTTTTGAACTGGGACTTTAGAAACTGGGCTGAAGAAAAAAATCTTGTAAACTTCTTTGTATGCATGGAAATGTTGATGTTTGGACACTGACTTAATCTTATTCTAAGAATACATATATTAAATGTGCACCTGAGTTAGAGACTGCTTTTTTATTCTTCTGAGAGTTTTAATCACTAAGTGAAGTTCATTATAAATTTTATCTGTGTAACAGCCCAGGAGGCTCAAGTTGCATTTAAACAGGCATGTGTCCATAAAAAAGGTCTTGTATGTCTGAAAAGTGGTTCCTTCTGATTTTTAATGGTTCATTTCTTTTTTCTGAGTACTTTGGAAGTAAAGCATTATTTTTCTTTTAAAAAGATTAAGAATGCAATAGGACTGATACTGTGTTGCAAAGTGCTACTGCTTTGATTGGTATCACAAGTCTCCAATAGCATTTTGCTTGAGCTCTGCCTTCAGCTATATTAATGCGCTACAGTTTCTCAGAAAACAGATCACAATCCAGGTCCTTTGCCTATTATGCTATTACCTGTTCATCACAGAAGACAGAAATTGTCTGACTTTTGAGTCTGAAAGATATATGGAAATTTCAGTCTATTCTCAATTAAAAAAAACAACTGTTAATAGCATTAGTAAAAGCATGACATTGGGAATGCCTGCTAGTGATGTGGCTTGGTGTATTGCTTTTTTAACTACTGTCATAACTCTACTTTTCCCAAGTGGAAAGATGGCCACCGGAATACAAAAAAGTTTGGGAAAGAAGAGGTATTTGCCCTTAGTTACTGCAGTTTTTCTTTTGCTGATCTAGATTGTTCTCTCTTAATTTTTCCAGGCCTTTCACACTGCTCTAAGTCCCAACAAGCTCATATTTTGCTAAGCTTTCTGCATAAAATAAATGGCTTATAATCTGTTTTTCTCATATATGAGACACCTGTAGTGTTCAAAAAGGAGGCTGATACTTGGGATTTTTGGCACTGACTGCCACTAGTATTCTGTTGTAATTCAGTATTTTACATGCCAACTTAGTGAGGCTTTACAAGTTTCCCATGAGCATGTACAAGGTCCACTTGAAAACTGAGGAAGGTGGGTGTAGAAATCCTCCAGCACACAGAAAAGGATGATCTGATCAGCTGACACCAAAGACATTGCAGTTTTCCTTTAGATGGAGTCCTCTTGGACCACTTTTATATTCTCTTTACACCATTTGCAATACATTAAATCACAGTACTTTCTAGGCAAACCTCTGCTAAGTAACAGATTGTAAAATGTAGTTTTGTGGGTTTGTGTTAGACAAATGTAGTGGTTTTCAGACACAGTTTTGCCTGCCCCATGAAAGTTTTTAGAAACACTTGGGGTTATCACTTTTTTCTTAGATTTCCCAAAGAAGCTTGTCAAGACATGAATGGAACATCTTAACTCTCTGTCATGATGGCAGCAGATTTGGTGACCTAGCTGCTTAGTGAACTTGCAGATTCATTTGAGGCAAACTTATTTGGAGAAAAGAGCAAGTATTTTACACAGTTTTGCTACAATCAGCTTTCTAGTGTCAATTTTTTGTATCAGAGTAGAAGTTTTACTCATAAGTAGCAGTGGCATTACATGCCTCCCATCTGAATGCTGCAGGGTCTTTGTGTATGCTTGAGGCATAATTTGTCATAAAAGTGCTACTGATGAAACAAAAGCCCTTTTTTATTTCTTTTTGTCCTAACTGCCAAATAAGAAGTACAAACAATAAGACTAACAATACTTACTGTAATAATGTTAAAGTAAAATCAAGCTATTCAACAAAAGTAATTAGAATATTGCTTAACTTCTGTGATTTTATTTTATTTTTAAAGGGTTTTTTTTGTTGTTTTTTTGGGTTTTTTTGGTGTAATATTGTGGTTAGCCATACAAGCAATTTCCTAATGTAATGTCTTTATATGGACTGAACCATAGCATAAACATGGCAGGCAGTTGTGGTGTGGGAAGAGTGACTTTGGGTAAAATCACTTTGTGAGGCATTCTAAAAATTAACTTTTGCCATTTTTGTTTACTTCTTCCTCATGAACAAAGAAGACTTTCTTTTGGAAATATAAATGGAAATGTTTGCTAATGAGTAGAAAATTCCTTCACATACTCCAAAAGAGGGTTACACTACCAAGAAGAACCAAGATTCTGATTTCAGGCTTCATCAGCCAAAGGATGCTGTTTGGAAAAAATTCTGCCTCAGGTCACAGCTAAAACATTTATTTAACTAGTCTCATTATAAAGCTTTATAGACTTCCAAGAGAAATTAATAATTTAAAAGGACATCTGTTAGTAAATAATTTAAATAACCATTTTTAAGCTAACAGTCATTAGTTACCTATGTAATATTTCTGAGGAACAGTTTTCCAATAGAAAAGAATGTGTGGCAAGACTACAAGAAGATAATAAGTTGACAGTATTCAATATGTGAAACACATTAATGATATTTAATGATTTATGCTTTACTACCTTCTGTAATCCTCATTTTTAGTATTTGACCTTCACAGGATGTTGTGACAATGAATTACACAAAATTGTAAAGCTTCTGTAAAATAACTACTACTTGCATTTGAAAATTGTCAATAATTGTATTAAATGGCCTCTAGTTTGTGAGCCTCAATTTGTCTTTCATAGCTTTTGATTTTATGGACCTCTGCTCTAGCCACTCTGTGTGCATTTCTCTTTCATGATGAAAAATACTTTTTTTTTTTTTTTTAAATAAAAGTCACAGTATAATCTCTGGGCATCCATGTTGTTATGCCCTTTTCTAGTTCTTCTATATCCCTGTAATGGTGTAAAATGAATAGCAACTAGAATTCGAGCTATTTTCATAAAGTTACATATTGGTGATTCTTGGTTTGCTCTCTAAATGTTTTCCAACTAAATCTCCTCCCACTCTGTCCCATTGCCAAAACTAACAGGTTTTTCTCTGCTGCTGGACATCAAGGAGGCATTTTCAGATAGCTATGCTTGATGACTCTAAAATGGAATTCTAATAAGCTGGTATAGAGCCCATCTCTGTTTATATGTGATTAGAGTGTTGTGTGTGTATTTTTGTAATGCATCACTTTATGTTTATAGGCAGCGGATTTCACCTGTAATTCAACTTTCCACACTTGCTGTTTTGAGAGCCTTCTGCAACTTTGATCATTCTGAATTATTAGCAGGTATGTTTTTCCTTCATTATCAATTTTTGAACAGTTATCTTTTCTTCACTTACATGTGGAAGTGTAAATTATCTATCTACAGATAGATTATAGATACTATATTTTGGATATCATATATCTATATTATATACTTATGTGATATGTTGTAATGAATGAATACATTTCCTTTATAAATGCAATATGTCCTCTCATTCCTGTATCATTTCTATCTTCTATTGTGTTCTTTCTGCTACTGTTAAACACACATGCAATAGATATTCATAATTGGTCTATTTATGTTGAATAAAATGCCATTTTACACAGAAGTGTGTGTATATGTGCATACATGAATTCATATACTCCCATATTTGGTTTTAGCATCAATATAAAAGCACAGTCATGTTAAATCTTAGCCTTACTGGTAATTTTCACATGTACTGCTTAATCCTTACACTGTTAGTTTTGTAAAATTGTCAGAGGCTTCCTAATTTTGTAGCCATTTTTTCTGCTGTTAAAATTATATCAGTGTTGCATGAGAGCTCATTGTGGGGCAACCAAATCTGAGACTTACACAGAGATGTTTAAAAATAGCAGCTGGCATCAAAACTAATTTTTAATAATCCTACATCTGCAATGCGGATTCACCTGGAGACAGGAATTTTTGGGGAGGCCCCTGGAATATAAAAATAAATTATTTTCATGATATTTAAACTTTGTAAAGCTCTGTCTCTTTGATTTTAACTTTTGCTGCAGTGGGTTAGAGCAATTGTGATTTACGAACTTCACTGTAATTTTGCAAGTTTTTGGAAACAGCTGTCTGGTAGAGAACTTTCACAACTGGAAAATACCACTGAAGCCCAGTCTGCACAGATCAGTGACATTTCATTCCACCTGTCTCTTGTTGATCTCTCTCTACAATTGCTGTTGTATCTTGTGAAAATTTAGTCAAAGAAATACCAGAAGTGTTCATAGCTTCTTGAAGCAGTACCTTATAGTAGAGGAACTGCATAAGGACGGGCAACATCTGTATGTGTGCATCCATCACAGGTGCCAACAGTGCCGTGGAAGCAATGTTCATAAGCACGGGGGGTTTGCTGAAGACACGGGGGTGCTCTGTGGGACTTGTGAATCCTCACCTGGGGGCAAGTTTCTCTGTCTGGCATGCTCTGCACTCACATAGCAGAGCAACAGGGACTTGCTGGCAGCTGAGTGCTGCCCATGGGCCTGTGGTGAAGGGGAAGGGTAGACCCAGGCCAGAACTGTTCATGTGCTATGAAGGGTTATGATTTGAAGTATTTTGTTTGCGAGCTGGCTTGCTGTCTATATGCAATACCAATACTGCTTTATGTGTACCTAGAGCCTGTCAGATACTCAGAGGGCTCTATTGATATTCTATATTGTTACTTCTTGGGGGTAGCATGTTTGGATGTGCTTCCACACTAGCAATTTATAAGCACATTCAAAATATGGCTCTTAGGCTGTGGTGGGTAAGGACATCCTTGTTTGTTGTTTTCCTTGCATTTGAGTGCAACAAAGAGCCTCTGTTTGCTGAGTAAACTCAGTAAAGAGTTCAGCTGTGTCTGAACAACAGTATTAAGGAATATCAGGCTCTCCAAACAACCCAGAAAGGATTATAGCAATTTTTTCCCAGCTGAGAGGTTGTGTTAGCAAAATAAATAAAATTGAAGGAAAACAATGACCTCCTTGCTGAAATCGGCCCAGAGAGGTTTTTAAAATGTGTTTGAAATCTGGATGTCACTTCTTAAATCTAATTAGACCTGGAAAGATGTGCATGAGGTTGAGCCAATGTCACTCAGTCAGCCTTGCACTGCAGTGCTTCCAGCAGAAAGTTCTTGCAATGAGAAGCAGGGTTTGCATGAGTTTCTCTTGCTGTTTTTCTTTTAATTGTATTTATTTTGGGTTTTGTGGGGTTTGGTTTGTTTGTTTTTTCTTTTTTTCAGAGAAGTGCTTCTTAAATACTGTTTATTTGCTCTGACCTCTTGTGTGATATTGACTATAATTAATATTGAATTAGGGTGCATCTGCATTTAATTTTAAAAAGAATGAGCTGGAAAGCATTGCTTAGGCTTGTAATGGTACTTTGTTTTCGTGCTAAGAAATGTCGCTTCTTGTTAGGAGAAGAACCAAATGTTTGGATTACTTGAAATGTTTTATTACTTGAAATGGTCCCATTTAATGGATATGAGTGCCTTTATCAGAGTTCCAGTTTCAACAGTGATGGCAAGACTTAGTCTGAAGATTTTTGATAACAGTAGGAATACATGATCTTTTCTTGATTTAATCTTGCCTGTCAGCTATGAGGAGTTGTGCCTCGTGGTTTGCTGTTTATTAATTAGCTTTTGTCTGGTAAGCACAGGATGGAAAATTACTGTTGTAGGCAAAATCAAAAGCCTCAGAGGGCTGAGGCTAGTGTCATTACCACTGCCCTCAGAAGGAGCCAAGATAAGCTGGAAATGTTGCCTGTCTTCTTCTGTGATGCTATTTTCTCTGTAACTCCTCATCTGAAGGCAAAATTGCTGGGAAAAGTAGACAAATTCATATGAACTTTAGTTTCTCTTGTCCAAGAGTCTGATTTATGTGAGAATACTTTTTCTTTGTTGGTGCTAGAAATAATAAAAATAATTAAGATGGAGGAAGACTCTGTGAGAGCTAATTAAAAACTAAACCCATGATTAAAATTTAGTATTTGTTGAATTATATTGAATTTTGTCAGTAAGAAGAGGAAAGATCTAGCATTTTTATTCCTTTTTTTCTTTTTAAGTTGGAAATTGTTTTTCTGTATGGGTGGGCATTTTTCTGCAAGGGGGGGGGTTGTTTTCCTGCATTATATACCATATCTGCTGAAACAGACTTGCTTTTCTGTGTGCTTCTGCTTCTTTTAACCTTACAAAAATGAATACATTACTTGAAGGTATGATGTGACACATCCTTGTGGTCCTTTCTGCATAAGATTAACATCTTTAAGTCAACCAGAAGTTGTTCAGAAAGCGCTGTGCACTCGCTAATCTCCGGATGAGACCTGAACTACTTTCCATTAGAAAAAATTGTTCTTGTTACAGGTTTTCCTCTGGCTTTAATACAAAATCGGATTAAAACCTGCTAAACTTTAATCCCGTTATAACATTTTACCTCATATGGTTAGCTGACTCCAAGTTAAGTATTCTGCCACAAGTTTGCTGAATTTATCCATGGCTGGTATCTCGCAGAGGCTGGTGTTGCACCACTGGTCCCTCTTCAGCCCCTTGTTGTGAAAAATATTTCACTTTCTTGGTGGCTGTAAATCATAATATCTTGATTTTAGCATTTTTGTTGTCCTATTGCTTGTGGCACTACAAGAAGTTTCTGGGGCAGGACATTGCTCGTGAGCCCTGTGTTGGAAAGCCCTGATCTGCTCCAGTGCCGCTCCCCTGTTGCTACAGGACAGAGCTGGGGCAGGGACCCTTGCTTCAGCTTCAAGGGGCCAAGCAGTGGCCAGAGCTGCACTTCTTTTAAAGCTCAGTCCCCTGAGCAGTGCAGGAACATCTCTGGCAGCTTTTGTACCTGCTGTTGTTCACGGGCACTTGAGGAGATTCATGACAGTGAGCTGTCTGTTGTGTACCCAAAGGTGCAAAGCAGTGGCCCATGGTCTGACCATGCTGTCCTCCCTGCAGCTGCCCGAGGTGAGGGGCCAGGGCCCTTCAGGGCTGCCTGTGCCTCTCCGGCTGGCAGAGCTCTCACTGCCATTTAATTGGCATCCAGTTTTCCCTCCGGGGCTGTGGCTGGCTCCCTCCTCTCCTCGATGCCTGCAATCCACAGCACGTCCCTCTGCAGTACCACACCGCCTGTGACTTGTCATGCTGGCCTGCTGGCATGGACCGTGTCCCTCTGGGGGTCCTATCAGCAATGCTGTCCTCAGGATTCTTTTTCAAGACGTGGTTTTTAATTTGCTTAAAATTTGCCACAAGGAGAAATAGGCTATGAGGTCTTTCTTCCTGGGAGGAATTTCCACCAGGCAAAACCTGTCACAGAGCAATAGCTACACACTATCACACTGTGCGGCTAAGGAAAAGAGCAAGTGAAACTAAAATAGTTTATCTCTCTGTTAAAATTTCACTCCATTACTCTGTTTATTACATGTGCTGTTAGGAAGATCAGATTCTTTAGGAACCAGGCTGATCTGGTTAGTACTTTAAATCCTGAAATCTCAGGTCTCTGACACCTTTGTCTCTGCTGTAGGTAGTTTTGTTGTTGCATAAAATGGTAAATTTCAGTGGGGAGTAAGAAGGAAATGAACTCTCAGCATATGGAGAACCTTTCCCACAGAATGGGAAGCCACAGAGTAGATGGATTTAATACACCAGGGTGAACTCACTGACCCTGATAGAGATAAAGACTTCTTCTGAGCCCTTGAAGTCATCTTTAATGGTATGATCAGTTTTAATACTTGGTGATTATGCAAATTTAAAGACTAAAATAATGTGTGTTATAAGATCTCAAGCCACTGTACCTAATACTTTTGACTAGATTTGGCATGAGATAAAGTTTGCCTACTTGGACTTTCTAGAAGCACTGTTTGTCTGCTAAGGGCTGATAAGAGTTAAGCAGTCCTTAGTTTTACCCTGGAATCTCTTACATTACTTGTTCTTGAATCAGTTCAGGAGAAAGAACACTACTTCATAACATAGAGAATATGTATTAATTCTAAAGGGTAAATATGTGGTTTTGAACTGTCTCTTTTTGATGAATTTTCATCTAATATTTAATACTCAATGCAAATTTAATAACTAAAATTTATTTTGTTTGAACGGGCATCACACCACAAGAATAACATAAATAACCAGTTATTGGTGTTACATAGGAGGATCAGGAGACAGTCGGTATATAAGGCTTGGGATTTTTTATTTTTCTTTTTAAATCTGTGGTAAAACTGATGGTATGCACCTTAGGCAAAGTGTGTTAATCTGCTACCTGATCAAACCCTATCACTGTTTACAGTAAAGCAACTTCATCATTTGCAAATATTATCAATTATTAATAACAATTATTTTGTGTTTGCATCTGGATTCTGTAAGGATTCACCACCAAAAAAACCCTGTACAGCAGTACTGTTTAGCAATTCCATATCTGAAGTTCTGTTTTGTATTTGTTAACATTTTTTTCATTCAAAACTCATACATTATTAAAATAATTGGACAGTCTTAAAAGCATTTAAATTATTGGCTGTTGAGATATTGCCTTTTTTAAATATAATTGCCTCTATTGTTGACCTTTCCATGACATTCACAGAATCAGTGTCATGCTAAGTACAAATCTGTGAGTCATCCTTTTTTGGTTGGCTGGTTTTGTTTTAAAAATACCATTAACTTTGTCATTTTGCATTGTTTTACTTTGTAACTCTTTGGACATTTCCTTTTTTAAGGCAACAGTCAAAGATTGGGGAACTCTGCTGGCATTTTTAATACTTTGAGATGTATTCTTTCTGTTTCTGAAGATTTAAAAATATTTTACAAGTAGTCATTATTTAATAACTTATTTTTTAATAAATAGAGCATAATAATCACTGTAAAACATTGATACATCTTTCTACTTCCTTTATATACAGAAGAAATACTTTTTGAACACTAGTGCCTTTTGTTTCCTAAAGAAAACTTTATCAAAAAGTAAAAGTTTAACTCTGAACTCATTGCTTGGTAACTTAGGTGTGCCTTTTGTTTATCTGCGAGAGCATCAGCAGAACATTTGAGCTTGTGAAAGGTGGTGCTTTCATGACCAGGCTAGCCAGGAGAGTTTCAACCATAGCTTTAAGAATTCCTGTTTGGTTGGGGTTTTTTTTATGTCTAACAAAGCTTGATCCAAATAGATCTGTATGTTTGTTTAAGTGTAAATTGAGCCACAATTCAATTAATCTTTTTCTCAGGTCTAGATATGTTGGTAAATTGGGTTGTGTTCAAAACTGGAATATAGAAAGAGTAATATTGAAGTGTTTTAGGATCTACTCTGTGAAATCTCTTTGAGGTGATTAGAGCAGACAGCTCCTGGCCCTGAAATCAACACGACTACAGAAGGGATTTTGGTTACTAAGAAATGTCACTGCAATGCAAATGTTTCTTCTAGAAAATAGACTGGCTCCTCTTAGTTAAGAGGAGAATTTCTTTGAAACAAATAGTTTATTTTAAAAGCTGTATTCCAGTCAAGACCCTGAGGATATTTTCATTATATTATCTAAACATGTGGGAATATTTAGGATTATTGGAAATATTTTGGATTACTTTACTACATTCTTTTTTTATATCTCTTTTTAATGTTTATAAATAAGCATTATAGTATTTTAACTTCTTAATTAAAATGTCCCGCGATTTCAAGTACTCTATCATGAACTTCTAAGGAAATTGTTTTATTGCTGGTGTTTCACTACTGTATTAGATATCCCTAATCTCTGTCTTTCATTTTCGGGTAGTATTTTTTATTCGGGAAACTGAGCTTGGGTACTCCAACTGGATATTAATACAATCAGTGCAAGCCTAGTCCAATTTTAGGGAAAACATATTTTTTAATGATTTCCTTTCCTGAGCTGAATCATAGTAAAGAAGAACCACTGTGAAATAAATCAAATAAGTTGATGAAAAACATCACATGTCCCAAAGGATTAGCTCAGTTGGTCAGAGCAGGGGGCTAATAATGCCGTATCATCATCTAGAGTTTACTCATCAAGAGTAAATCTTATGAAATCTCTTCTTTGGGGCAAGTAATATCGACATCTTTGAAAAATGTAATATAAGAAACTGTTAAATATTTAAATATTTAGAAATCATCATCATTTTGAGAAGTATTGTCATTACCTGTGGGATTATGAGCTGGCATGAAAACATTTATTTCTGTAAATAAAGCAGATTTGAGTTGGTCATATCAGTCCGTAATGGGTTTTAATTTATGAGGATGCCAGAGTGTATTATATTCTTTTGTCTCTGATCTCACCAGGTGATGCTTTCCTCTTCTGGATGTTAGTCTCTTGTCCTCTGGTTTTTGACATACTTTTGTCACTCATCTGTTGTAAATTGTACTCTGCTTATACTTGCCTGTTGGTAAAGGAGCTGTTTGGACTGGGTAGCTTGGCTACCTAGCCTAAATTGTACAGCTCCTCATTGGCCTGTGCTGCCAGGATCTCAGAGAGCCTAGTTTCTCATCTGTGTGTTGGTGTCTCAGGGTCAAGATGCTGACTGTCACGGATGGAGTGGCCCTTGATGACTGGTGCTTCTAGGAGCACCCAGAAGACAAGCAGCTGGCAAGGGTTTAATCATGACATTTGTGGGAGCTTTTACCCTGTTTGTATCTGTGGGTTGATACAAAACTGCAGTGTAGGCTTTGCCAGGAATCATTAATGATCATAACTTTCTTCCACACGATTAGAGGACAATTTGCATTTTATAAAGCAGTTGTATGTACTTCAGTAAAACTGGACAATCTGCTGCTTCCCTTCCTGGCAGAGCTGGGAAAATAAGCAAAAAGTCACAAATGTTGCTTGTTCTGGTTCACTACAAAGCCATTAATGGTAGTAAATGGTAAAGAAGTAAGCAGCTTTGTACATAAAGGAAACCTGATGAAACAAAACAACAGCTAAGTGCCAGCATCCAGGACTTGGTTAAGGAGTATCCAGCACTGTTCATGTTCAAGATTTTTGAGTGTGTATTTGGAGCAGAGATGTGTCTGTGAACTATTTTGCTCCAATCCGTGGACAACCTCCTAGCTGCATACTGGAAAACCTTATGTATTTGTAGTAGCTAACCTGTAGTTAACATGAGCTCAGGAATAAATATATTGTTGCCTGGCATCCCTGCAGAGACTAATTTCTGTGTATTTTTATTTCAAGCATGCTACTGGGTGAGTAGCTGGAGAGAAAATAAGTTTTCTCACAAAATCACGACAACACAGTGAGCTGTTCATGCAGCAGTACTTACCAAAATGTTTCAGCCCAAACTTGCTAAGTCTGAGATGTGGCACTGTGTGTCTTAGGGTAAGCTCTTTCAGAGCAGAGAGAGGGGACCCTGGGAGGGGTCATCAAGAGGAGATATTGCGGTCAGTGTGGATTGGGCTGTGTGGTCCTCGCTGCCTGTGTGGTGCCACTGACAGGACGTATGAAGGAGGCGGTTGTTCCAGAAATGACATCCAGAAATTGCTTTCAGGTTATTTACTGAGAGATGCCTCTGGATCCCTGCTGGAACTGCTTGGCAGGGCTTTGGGCTTTGTCCTTTGAAAACAAAAAACTTTTCTCTCCAAGGTATAAGTGACAAGTTGGTACTGAGGCAGAGCCTTCAGAAGTGTGTTTTGTTCATCAGCTGTCAGAATGTGTGAGGCTTCTTCCCTTAGTGAATGGTAACAAAACAGATGAAAGCCCTTACATGGTGTTTGATAACATCTTTGAAAGTCTCATGGAGGCCTGTTAACAGTTGGTTGTATGTGGGATTGTTTTCCATATAGTCCTTCAACAAAGAAGTTACAAAAATAAATTCTATCAGTTTATCCAGAAGGAACATGAAAATGAAGGTTGCTGAGAGCCTGTGAGCAGTCTGTTGAAACAAATGAGTGCCAGGAGATGTGGGCTTGCTTCAGGGTCTTTGCTACCACAGAGCATTTTAAGACAAGTATTATGATTTGATCATAAAAAGAGTAAGTTGAAAATTTTATCAGAACTCACAGAGCAGTTGTGGATATTATTTGCATTTGACTGACAATATACAAGAGAGAGAATGTAATGATACATCCTTGTCATTCAAAGGCTTTATTTTTAGTCTCACTTTCACAGTTGTTTTCATCTCCGCCACTGTAAATCATTCATACATGATAAACAATTTAAGCTGTGCATGTTTGTTCCTGAAGTATAAACTGGAGTATGAAATTCACTTTACCATCTTACTGGTATGAATTTAATACATACTGCTATCAATTTGTACTTAGGCCCAAATTTTACTTGACTCTCAAGTAGTCTCCTAAGTAACTAGCAGTATATAAAAAAATTGGGAAGTATAAGTTACATTTTAGCATTGTCAATACTGTTTTACAGAAGTTTCAGTTATTGTCTATGCAGAACTCTTCTTGCTTAATAAATGAATTTAGAAAATGTCATTCAGCTACCAAAAAAATGTTTAATTTGAATCTTTAAAAATGGGCCNCTCAGAAGAAATAGCTGGAAGACATCTATAATGGAAAAAAATCAGGAGATGAGTAAATGCAAAAGTGAAGGGANAGCAGGTTTTTTGGTTGTGAGTTTTGTTTTATTAAATTAGGACAGGCTGCCCCAGAAAAAAACTCCTGCTTGACTTTGAAGATCTAGAATAAAAGTAGTTATTAGACAACAACCATCTACAGCAGAGAAGAGGCAGCAGGTTTTTTGGTTGTGAGTTTTGTTTTATTAAAATTTAAATCACAATGTTTACTATTTTTTTTCTTGCATGTTGGTATATCAGTTCGAAGTATAGCACAGTTCAGCATGAATAAAACTTTTTTAAAGTGATGGAAAGTGGGGAAGTTGTTGAATGTAGTACTAGCAGCACTGAACTAACAAGTAGTAATAATATTACATGTTAAGTTTTAAATACTTTGTTTTCTTCCCCATTCTGTTTTAATATTTAATTACATGTAATTGAGGGAAAATTACCATATGGAACAAAAGCTGTCCTGCATGTTGTTTAATCAGAACATGCTGCCTTGTCTTATGCCCTACATTTTAGTGTAGGCATAAATTTTCAATACAGTTTAACTAGAATTACTGATTTTTATTCATTTTCTTTTCAGAAGACAAATGGATGGCACTGTGACTTCCACTGGGTGTAGCTCACTATAGTTTATTGAAGTCCACCATTCTCCGTACTGTAGCAGTGAAGTTCTTTTTTTACAAAACAAAACTCATTTCTGCATTCGCTCCTTTGATGTGTCCCTGCAATCACCTGCAGAGATTCTAAGGTTAATGACTGACTTTTAGGAGTAACTCAGTTTGTCAAATCTACCTCTGAGTTGCATGTCTGATTCCCAAGTCACTGTGAATTGATAAATAACAGCTTGATTTTTGTTTTGTGTTTTTTGGGTTCTCTCTGGTTGTTTTTTTTTTTTTTTAACGGACCTGTCACATTCTTATGCCTTCTCTGAAATTTCAAGTGGAGATAATCCAGTAGCTAAATAACCTTTTTCTAACTCATCCCATAGACTGAAGACATGGTTTGTATTTGTGATTGTATGCTCAGAAGAAATAGCTGGAAGACATTGAGTAAATGCAAAAGTGAAGGGAGGATAGAAATAGAAGTAGCCTGTCTAGAAGCAGCTTATTCAGACTCTCAAATGCATACCCGGCAACCCCAAATGTCAGTTTTGGTCTGAAAGTTCAGAGGAGTAGGACTTGTGTTTAAAATCTGTGGAGTGATCCCACTTCCAGTATCTGCAGAGGAGGTGGCAGGCAGATGGGTGGTGGGGCATTGAAAGATAAATGACATGGTGACAAAATTTGAAAGGTGTGGAGGACATACTAATAACTTCTGGGGTTTGTGGAGGATGTGTTATTTTCTCTGTGAGTTTCTGGCAGCATAGCACAGTGAAGAGATGCAGGGATTTGGCACAGGTTGAACAGAAACTCACATAGCTGTGTCTGAGCCTGAGCTTACATATTTATTCTATAGATCTGAACACTGGCCTGGCATAGCAGGTCCAAAATAGATCACCAATAGGAAAATTACATCCTCTTTTTTATGTCCTTTATTCTGATTACTGCAGTGTTTTCAAAACTCTGAATTTTTAATGGGGAAAAGAGATATTAGTAAGTGATAGAGTAGGTGTCCCTGAGCCAAGGTTTCACACTGTTTTCCATCCCAAACTTGTAAGGTAAACTCTTGCTGTGGTGGGGTAAATCTCTGTTTGGTCCCTTTAGAAGAGAGAGAGCATCCTGCCTTTTCCTGTGAGCTGAAGTCAAAGGAAGGCTGGAAATGCTGAGCTGGGCAGGGTGATAAATCTGGAGAGTGGGAGTTGCTGCTTCTTCTGCCAGGACAGGGCCATTGTAAGGGACTCTCATTTTCTGAGGAGGTGCTCCTGTAGTAAAAGCTACAGGAGCTGAAGAGAAACTAAATCTTTAGTGGCTCCCTCTTTGCAATGTCTCTTGACTAGGTACGGCAACAAAGCTTTGATAGATGTATTGCTGGAGGTGGAAAAATACCAGAACTTTTCTATGACTTGATGATCTGCTTGTCCCTAAATATAGTTTTCTGCCTTCATGGACTGTGTTCAGAGCAGTAGTGTAAAACTGAGCTAGTTTTCATCTCCTTCAGCACCCTGTTGTTGCTGTGGAGTTCCAGCAACCCTTTGGAGACAGATTTGGCCATGGAAAGAATGAGGGAGCGATATTTGCGTGGATGTTCAGAGATATTTTATTTTCTTCCAGCTGCATGGCTGGGAGCCTAGGCATGGACTGAAGACCCATGGGAAAATCAGAGTGTTCTCGGGTGGGGGAACATGAGAAAGCCAGTGGGGACAGGATTTGGGTACAGGTGACCAGGGAACAGGGGAAAACCCCCGTATGTCCCAGGGGATGTTCCCATCCCAGGGCCCCTCTTCCCAGGGGAAGCGGGGGGTGAGCCCCAACACCCTGTCAAAGATGCTTCAAGAGATTATGTGTCATATACTGGATAGCTTTCCTCAAAAGTGATGCTTCTTTCCAGTGCTAGTGGTCAGTTACTTTATGAATTGAGCTTCTGAAATCAATCGCAAAAACCAGAGTAAGCCTCAACGGGCTCTTTCAAACAGCTCTTTTAAAGGATATGTTCCAGGTGTCCATATAGATAGATTATTTTAATCTCTTAGCAGAATAGAATGCTTATATTCCGTTAATACCACCTAATTAGATTCCTACTCATAGTCTCTTTTTCTCCATAAAAAGGTAATAGTATGTCTTGATTTTTATTTTATTACGGTCTGGCCTATTTCATAGAATTGAGCTTGACTTCATTAAAGAGTGCTTAACTTGGGTAAAAGCAAATCTTGTTTTCTTACTTGTATTACTATGCTAGTAATAATTCACTGAATAGGCCTAATCTTGTGAGGATGAAAGCGAAGTGCAACATGAACTACCATGTTGTAACTTAAGATTAAATGTATGTAGCTTTTACATCAAGATTGTTCCTCTGAATGTGTGTGATAGGAAGGCCTGGAGGAAGTTTGAAAATATAAATTTGCATGTAGTAGAACATTCAAAGACCTCTCCGCAGTGGTATATGGGCTAGGGCAGATCGTACAGATCAGCTCATGCCGCCCTTGGTTTCAATTTTCATAGGTGTCTATTTTTTATAGCCTGAAAGTCAGTGGAAAGTGAGGAAGCTACGTAGGACCCTGTCTGAGCCAGGTAGCCAGCAGTGCTCACAGTGACCACAGCTATTTATTTGTTGTTTAAACACCACCTTTTGTCTCATTCACATTCCTCATGACTTTAAAATGACTAAAAGCATATTCCAGCAATTCACGACTAGTGTGTCACTCAGTAGAATCTGATTATATTTGGGCTGTACTTGTGAGATAGCTCTTGGAAATAATCTTAGATGCCAAGACTTCCTTGGATTTCTTCCATGTGGAATCTGAACTTTGACTTAAATCAGTGTTGCATAAGATTTGTTCTGTGATAGATAAATTTCTTAATTGTTACAGTTGCATAAAACAGATTTTTTTTTTTTCCCCTCAGTCTGTCCAACTTTCTCGTGGCAGACAGGAATTCTGAGCATGTGAAAATCCTGATATAATATACTTTTTAAAAGGATTGAAGTGTCATGTTGAAACTTAGGTTTTTCTAGTTTCTTTACTAGGCTATCAAGCATAAGACTCATGTGTTGCATTGTGTTCCCTTCCCTAGAAGTGTTTCAGATAACATGGTTTTATGCAATATATATTAAGCCCTAAGTAATACAAAGGAACTGAACTGTGTAGTTAAATTTGGTATTTATTCCTTGCTTGATCAAGATGTTGAGAGGATGGTGAAATTGGGTTAAATGCAAGGTATGTATAGAGCCATGTGCAGTACGCAAATACAAAACATTTTGTTTTCATTATCATTAGTAGTCTGTTGGATGGTAAGAAGGTTGGCTTGGATTCTTATGGTTAGCAATCAATAAATTTGTCAGTAATCTCAGTGAATAGATTAAAATAATGCATCATTTTGTGGAAAAGGATGGTGTACATTTGTAATGGTAGGTAATCTCTAAAAGAAAAAGTAAAAAGTTTGAGATTTTAAATGGAAATTATGGTATTGCGTAGTGTTTTTGTTACTATTTTAAAAATTATTTTAAAATGTATATGAAGGCTGTCTTTGCTAATGATTCCTCTTAAAAGAAAAGTAATATAAAGATACAGTCCTGCTCTAGGGTATTTGAAAATTGCCTCAAGTTTTCTAAGTAGCTCAAGGCATTTTGACATGATAGGTTTAGGGCTGTTGCAGTTTCTGTTACAAATTCATGTCATATTTCATATTACATTTGCTAAAATAAAATTTACTTTCCCTCCTTTTATGTATTCTGTGTGAATAGGAGATAACTATCATTTAAGAGATAATGAATGATTATCTGTGAGTAAAATTTATCTTCTGTTACCTCTTAGCTATTTGTGATAATGTTATGTGTGTCACGCTTTGGGGGTTATAGATTACTAGGATGACAAAAGCAAATAGAAGTTATAATAATTAATGTGAAATAAAATAAAAAAATAGATAAAATCCAAGAACATTGTCCTGCCATTGAAGCAGATTATTTCATTTGATGTTCATCACAAAACTATTGAAGTCATCTTACAGACATATCTAAGTGAAAGTTGGTTAATAAATTTTGTTGACAACAAAAAAGTTGACTAGAACTAACTTCAAATAATAGGGTGGGGATTTTTCCGCAGTGATTTTGGGAGCTATTCACATCACTTGCATTTTTGTTTACTTTAGTTACTATGCTAGAAGTCAAGAACCTAACTTCTAATGAAGATTCTTTTGGCTTGCACCCTAAAGGAGACTTACTTAAGTTTTATACGTTAGCTGGGCAGTGTTAACAGCTTTCCTGAGCCAAACTGCATATCCGTGGTCATTCAGTCAGCTCCAGAGCACTCAGCAGGATTACATGGGTACAGTAGAGATCAGAATTTGTTTAGTATACTCTATTAGCATATATTCTTTCATTGATAACAGTAGTCTATTGTATTATCCTTTTGTGTAATCACATAGATGTGTGTAATGAAAATGAACATTATGGAATTTTTTTTAATGCATGGTGAATTGTTTATAAAGTCCTTTGTGTACCCAACAAAAAACTCTCTCACTGGGAGAATTGGTTTGGGTGAGTATGTAAATTTTGAGGCCAGAGTAAGACTCTATGGTCATACTAATCAGTTAATTTTTAAAAGTAATTCCAGTAAAGTAAGTAATCTAGGCTGAAGCTGTGCGCAATACCAGATACCCACCATAATTGGAGAAAATTGCTATGGGCGAAATTATGTAGGGTAGAATGAGGCAATAAGCTTTTCTAAGCCTTCCCCAGGGAGAGGAAAAAGAAGACCTTTGGCCTAAATTTACATTCTGAGAAAGAGAAAATCCATTTAAATTTCTTCCCATTAAATCTAATGTTACTTTTCCAACACCTGGTTGGAACCTCAGTGTTGCAGTGGGGTGGCTGCAACCTTTCCCTGGGAGACAGCCTTGGCCCGTGGGAGAATCAAGGAGACGATATTTGATAGATGATTNCAGGCTACATTCAAAGTGACCAATCGGGGACAGGATTTGGGGTACACATGACCAAGGGAACAGGGACAGAGAAACCCCGTGCCCCACACATCCACTCATGCTCATCCCCCCGACGGGGGTCACCTCTTCACCTCAGGTCTTGGAATTAGCAATTTGTTAAGAAACTGTAAACACTGCAGAGGCACTGGATATGGCAGCATTCTCTCACCCAAAATTAAAAGCACTCATCTGAGTCTTTCAGGCTTCTTTTTTACTAATACTTGAACTAAATCGGTTTAGATGTAAACATCTTGTTTTGTATGCTTTACTAGTGTTCCACGTGCCCTTTCTTTTATATAGAATTTCTTGTAGAAGATCCTGACATAAGAATGTTAAACAAAATATGACTCTTCTGTACACAAGAAGAATGTGAAAATGAAAGTTTGGTGTTAAACCTACGAATGCAGAAGCCTAATGTGAATGCATGTTGTGTGAGAGACTGGTACAGTGGTTTCCCTGCTTTCTGAGAGGTAATTACCAGTGAAATGGTAGTTTGTTATTAGAACACTTAGAATGCATATATGAAGTCATCATTGAGAGATTTAAAAGAAAACACTGTTAAAGCAAGTGAAGTTTTGTTGAAGGAGAGAATCTGCAGGAAAAACTCCAGTGTCAACAAGTCCTATTTGGTATCAGATTATTCTCTGTGCACAGTGGTTGTGGAATGAAAACCTCCGTGGGTTTTAGGGATCTTGGCCAACAGTTCCATGCAAAAGAAATGAACTGGGTCGCAAGTGGTTTGACAGTGTGTCTTTGTTGTAGATAACAGTAAAACAAGATCATATTATTGCCTGAAATGGGTAATAGGTGTTGAAAGCATTGTGATACTCAGGTCTTAATTCAGAAGCGGTTTTGAAGAAATGGAATTTGCAGTTCCTTTTTAAGCTCATTAAGGTCTTTTTATAACTAATGTGTTTTGTTCAAGGTGATGTTTTGGGACAGCCCAAAACATTTTTAATTTCATATTTGTTTTGTAAATTTGTTCAAAGTATAAAGGGTATCCTCTTTCAGCTTGTTACACTTGTAGATGTCAGGAAACCGAAGAGTTAGAGCTGGAGGAATATCCATCCTTGCTTTCAAATTTACCAATGATTCAAACATTTTCTTTAGTGAGAAGCATTCTGCTTTTGTCCAGACGACTTGCATCCGTAGTTCTGATTGCGAAGACTTCGTGGAAGCATTCTGCAGCATAAGATAATACAGTTTAAGAGGTTAGCTAATTGCATCTGGGATAGTCATCCTTGCTCTTTCCTCTAGTGAATATTCAGTATTGTCCTACAAAAATGGCCAGATCTCCTTGAGCAAGGTCTCATGTGAATGGCTGTGGACTTTGATCTCCACTGTTCCAGGAGAATAAAACTCTTACTGTAGCTCATAAAACACAGCCTGGTCTTTTGTGCAGTTGAATCTGAAGGTTAATGCCAAGATCTTAATGGATTAGAAGCTTCCGGGGAGGCATTAATGTTTTGTGACAGGAATTTCTTTTGCAGAAGATGGCCCTGCTTTAGGAGATGTTAGGTAGGTGCTTCAGCACATCTAGAGCTTCCTTGTTACACTTTGTTTAACTGAGCATCATCTTTGCAGTAATTAGTAAAAAGCCATATGGACTTCTGTGAGATGGCTTTCCTGGAAAGTAAACAGTGGAGAGTGAAATAATATGTTGTCCGTAGGAGGCCCTAAATTGTGTTTCGCTTCCCTTGGGTTGGAAGATGAATTAAAATATTTGGCATGTTCTACATAATACAGAAGGAAACACTCATGCAAATGCCATGAAGCAGTATNGCAAAGATGTTCAAAGAGGATAAGAACAGGACCCTGAGAACGAGATACCCTTTGGGAGATGCTTTGGTCAGTCTTATGTAGCATTGTGGGATGCTTATTTCCAGAGAGAGGCTGAACACTTGGCCTATTTAAATAAGGAAAGAAAAGGTAAAAATTATATATGAGTGATACATTCAGTTGTTCCTCTATGTGTACACACCAGCATTAATTCCTCCGTCCCTAATGACATTTTTCTCTGAAATTCCTGACATTTGGCACATTAGATGGACAAGTAGTTTGGAAATCCAGGTCCCTCTGCATTTTCAAAGAAGTTCATGTACTCAGTATTTTCAGCCTGTCCAGAGTATGCCAATGTGTGGCTAGATTTCTCTTCAGCGAAGCGGAAATGAATGTTTATCTCTAGGAATGCTGCAATGAGATGAATGTGTCGGGCATAGGACTTGTTGCACTCTGTGGTGGGTGTATGTCGTGTGTCCTAATTGTGCTTCAGAAGGGCTTTTCTTATGAATCCTGGATAACGCACAATCTAACTCNAGCTTCCTTGTTACACTTTGTTTAACTGAGCATCATCTTTGCAGTAATTAGTAAAAAGCCATATGGACTTCTGTGAGATGGCTTTCCTGGAAAGTAAACAGTGGAGAGTGAAATAATATGTTGTCCGTAGGAGGCCCTAAATTGTGTTTCGCTTCCCTTGGGTTGGAAGATGAATTAAAATATTTGGCATGTTCTACATAATACAGAAGGAAACACTCATGCAAATGCCATGAAGCAGTATCAATNCTTTTTCTCGGTAGTAGTCTATCACAGTGACATAAAGCAGGACTTTGTCATCATCTACACTTTTTCTAGCTTCATTCAGCTCCAGAAATAAAAAAGGCCATTTTAGACCTCAAAAAAAAAAATGTCCTCGCAATGTCCTTCTACATCATTTTGCTTTTGTCGGTGAAAACATTCACTGCTGTGTTATTATGTGGCCTGAGCATTTGCACAGATTATAGGGTACTGTCACAATTTCTAGTAACTTCAACAATTTTTTTTTTCTTTTAATAGAAGATTAGAAACAAATGGCCCTTGACCCACAATTTTTGTCATTGTTTTATTTTGCACCTCCCATGCTAATCAGCTTCCAGATGTACACCAAATTCTTGTGGTCTTTTGCTGAGCCACACATTCATATTTTACTTACTGTTGTATAAGAGAATATAACACTATGCGAAGTTTCATGATTTTAAAAATAGAACTTCTGCAAGCTCAGCTAGCATCTGGACTGACGTTCACTTAGATATAAAAGTATACACCAAAAACATGGAGAATAATATGATCATTTGATAGAATTAAAAATCCTTAGATTCAAATGCTTGTCTATCAATGGGATTGTAGNGTGAAATAATATGTTGTCCGTAGGAGGCCCTAAATTGTGTTTCGCTTCCCTTGGGTTGGAAGATGAATTAAAATATTTGGCATGTTCTACATAATACAGAAGGAAACACTCATGCAAATGCCATGAAGCAGTATCAATTATTAAAGCTAAGGTATATGATGAACTGGTCATGCAGAAAATTTAACTTTAGGCTTTATTATTTGAAGCAAGGAAATGTTTTCATTATTTCCAATGGTGTTGTACATAATTAATTTATTGTTTTTTAAACTCTTGCATTTAATCAGGCAGTTCTTTACTGAGACATTGGCCAAACACTGGAACAGAACAAACACAGGCTTGCTAGAGAGACTGGCGATGCCCCAAACCTGACAGTGTTTACGAGGCATTTGAACAATGCCCTTAATAACATACTTTAACTTGATGAGCCCTGAAGTGGTCAGGCATTTGGACCAGATTATCATTGTAGGTCCCTTCCAGCTGAAGCAG
>VYZQ01044611.1:0-35539 GCA_013400655.1 Mystacornis crossleyi
GTTAACAAACCAAGGGAATTTGTATCTCAAAGGCACTGGAAGCCAAAACCCAAATTGTTTCTTTGTACTTGTCATTTAACAGACAAGTTCACAGCACTTACGAAGGAAGCACCCACAGTGCCAAGGAAGTAACTTGGTCCTTTTAATTTCCTTTGTCTGTCCATCTTGAGATAACAGGGTTTTCCATTAAGCTTGAGACTGTGAATTTGTATTGGATAAAGATATATTCCTTTTTAAAACTTCTCATGCACCATCTTCTGTTTTCCCATTTTTCTAGCATATGTAAACTAAGTGATTCAGTTAAAATACACACATTTAAATGAACAGAGCAGACTTCTGTGCATGTCTCATCCAAGTTCTTTGTTGTTTGTTCCCCAGCTTTTAGACAGACAAAAATTGCTCACCCTCCCTGAATGCTCAACCACCCGAATGCTTCAAAATAATTTTTGATTTACAGGACACCAGAAGTCTTCAAAGGTTTCAAGTCTGAACATGACAATAGATTTCAGAACTCTGTTTTCCAGCCAGGCTCTGACAAGGCATCTTGACAGGAACAGAGAGAATGAAGAAAATGCCAGAAATCTGGCATTAATACATCAGAATTCTGCTTTGTTATGTACAAATCCCTCCCTGGATTGAGACTTTAAAATATGCCTGCTCTGTGCTGCAATAAATAAGTGTATATGTATGTGTCATTGGAGAATTAAACACTGCAAAGAAAGGGGTTTTTGAAAAGTTTCTATATCTAACAGGCAGATGGAAAGTGGATATTGAATAGCAAAATCTTCAGATTGCATTTTTAGGATTATCCCAATTATGAAGAAAAGGAGTGTTGTGCTTGATTCACGAGTTCTAGTGCAAAAATACTGAAGAAAATGGGTAACGTATATAGAATCATGGAATAATTAAGGTTGGAAAAGATCCCCAAGACCATTGATTCCAACCTGTGATCCCTCTGCAGAGCCTTCCTGCCCTCCAGCAGATCCACATCCCACCCAACCTGCTGTTAGTGTGACCTTACTTCTGTGCATATGTAGTGTCCTGAGATCAGAGNGCATCTTGACAGGAACAGAGAGAATGAAGAAAATGCCAGAAATCTGGCATTAATACATCAGAATTCTGCTTTGTTATGTACAAATCCCTCCCTGGATTGAGACTTTAAAATATGCCTGCTCTGTGCTGCAATAAATAAGTGTATATGTATGTGTCATTGGAGAATTAAACACTGCAAAGAAAGGGGTTTTTGAAAAGTTTCTATATCTAACAGGCAGATGGAAAGTGGATATTGAATAGCAAAATCTTCAGATTGCATTTTTAGGATTATCCCAATTATGAAGAAAAGGAGTGTTGTGCTTGATTCACGAGTTCTAGTGCAAAAATACTGAAGAAAATGGGTAACGTATATAGAATCATGGAATAATTAAGGTTGGAAAAGATCCCCAAGACCATTGATTCCAACCTGTGATCCCTCTGCAGAGCCTTCCTGCCCTCCAGCAGATCCACATCCCACCCAACCTGCTGTTAGTGTGACCTTACTTCTGTGCATATGTAGTGTCCTGAGATCAGAGCTATTAACACCTTAAAAATTCATATAAAAACCAGTATTACTGGGACTTTGAGGAAGCCTATTTTTCCTTGCCATTTTTAGCTTCCAGTATACCTGCAACACCCAAAGATATTTTAATTCCAGGATAAATGCCACGGTGTATCATGGTAGCAACGCATAAATGTGACCACGAATTCCCAGAATGGTTTCACGTCTTTAGTAGACATTTTTGTCCGACCTCTTGCAGTTTTGTCTATTTATTGCAGCTCAGCTGACACAAATCAGAGGAGAAGCGAGATAATTTGAAGATCTGATTCAGGAGAACCTGTCATCAATCAATCTGATTCCTGAGGTGGTTTCGAGGAGAGCTGTTAACAGAATGAACAATCTCAACATTTTCTTTATGCCGGTTTTATTCTGCCCATTGATTTTGTGTCAGGGAGAGCACAGAAAAGACTTGCTCACATGTCACAGTGGTATTTCTGTCAGGCATCGACGATGGGCACACACCTCCACAGGTGAAGGGCGCAGTACCTGTGGAACTGGGATCTCAGTTTTAAATTACTCAAATATTTCAAATTGAGAGCCTGCCTGAAATTAACACACTCAGCAGATATAAATGCCCAGGAGCATTTGAGGAGTTTCTTATATAAACCAACAGTCGAATCATTCTTGTTAAATTCCTGCTGGGAAAGAAAACAGGATGAAAGGAAAACCTCCCGAGTTTAACTGGAAAGGATTCATATTTGTGACAGATATTTAAAGACAGACAATTTGGAGAAAATGCTTCTCAAAAGCGTTATTCTGAAGTCGGTGTTATACCAGTTCTTTCTTTCAGTGCAGGAGCTTACTCAGGAACTCGTGTTCAAATCCTGGATTTAGCCCTGACAAGTTTGACATTTCCAAGAATTCTTTAATGTGTGACAAATCTTCCCAGTGGTTCATTACAGAGCCCTGTGTATGACAGGCATTGGGTCTGTAACTACATCAAATTAGACTTTTTTTTTTCTTTTTGGGTGGAAGAAGCAAGCAATAATGGTGACAGGTGGAATGTCAAGAATTGGTTACATTGAAATGTCATTTAAGGCAATCTAAAATTTACTTTATTTTAATTATTATCTTTTAGGAGAGGAAAAATCTTTGGCAAATGGTCATGCTGGAAAGCAGAAATAAAAGTGTTTTGTGCTGAAAACTCTGTCTCACTATTCAGACTTGGAAATTACCACCAACCAGGAAAATTAATCAATTAGTTTGATGGAACAGTTGCAGAGAAATCAAGCAGACGAAAATAATCCAGACATCTGTTTTAGAAAGCATCAAAAACTGAGGAGGCCTTTTCATAACCCTTGTGCCTCTGTGACCTAAGGTGTCTCAGATCAGCTGAGACACTGTGAGTGCTGAAATACAGTTTCCTGGGGTGGCTGTGAGGCAAAGGCAGCTCCACAGCAATAAGAGAATGAGGAAACAAAATAAATAATATGGACAGCTGGATAAAGCCAGTAAGGATGAGGTAGGTAAAAAAAAAAAAAAAAAAAAAAAAAAAGTGACATTGGAGAAAATAATGCAGTATGGATTTTGGTGTTTCAACTCGGGCACATTATTGGAACAAAAAGACCTTGGGGCACGCATCTATTTTTATGTTTTCCTCATTTCTTATGCTGCATCCCATTGCAGTGTAATAAAATCCACAGCAGAATTCAGCCACACTGAAGATGATGGAATCAGAGAATCCCAGCATGGTTTGGGTGGGAAGGAACCCAGAAGATCATCTCATTCCCACCCGCTGCCATCAGCAGGGACATCTTCCACCAGCCCAGGGTGCTCCAAGCCCCGTCCAGCCTGGCCTTGGACGCTCCCAGGGATCCAGGGGCAGCCACAGCCTCTCTGGGCACCCTGTTCCAGGGCCTGCCCACCCTCACAGGGAACAATTCCTTCCCAGTGTCCAACAAAACCCAATCCTCTTTCAGTTCAAAGCCATTCAGATGGGCTGACTGAGCATTACAGTTTAATTCTATTACATGCTCAGGATGGAATCAGTAACGGTCTTGACAGAGACACAGTTCATCCCAAGATCCTTCTCTGAGACCATTTTTGCCCTTCCATGGATCATCACAGAGAGCTCAGGAACATCTTATTGCTCATCCAGTCTTCATGCCGTTTGAATATGGTTTATAAAAAAAAAAAATTAATATCTGTGAAACTTATACAAATTTACAAATTCAAATGATCACCAGTCGGGTCATTGTTAGGAAATAAAACTGGCTCACAGTAATGCAGAGCTGCAAATTCTCTTTCTGGGTAAGTGTTGTGAAATTATGGTAAATGCCCTGGGATATTTAGGGAAATTTAAAATTTGAAATGGCTTGTGGGATTAAGGGTTTTACAGGAATGGGTTTTGCTTTTTTTATAGGGGGTTAAATAGATTTCCTTTTTTCTCTCTGCTGAGCCCCAGCTCTAGATTTAGAAAGAAATGCTATATTGAGACAGACCCCGGAAATTTATTCCCTTTTCCATAGAGTCCTAGAATGGTGTGGTGGGAAGGGACCTTAATCTCATCCCACCCCCTGCCAAGGGCAGGGACACCTTCCTCTATCCCAGGTTGCTCCAACCTGACCTTGAACATTTCCAGGGATGAGGCAGTCACAAATTCATCCAAGACCTCAGCGATCTTTGGATGAAGATACAAATGTACAGAGGTTTGAAAATCTGGGGTAACGCAAGCAAGTCCCAGGAATGCAAGCAATGCTCTTGAATTTACACCACCAAAACACAGTAATGACCTTTTATTAAGTATTATAAGGCCTGGTATTAAGCTGCAGGAGCACGTATGACACCAAAGATGACTCATTTTTATGCTTGTTAGTGGAAAATACATAAAGTTAAAAGAATATCTATTAATAAACTAATGCTGTATAGGGCTTGCTGAAGGACAGAGGACAAAACTAATCATCTAAATATCTTCCTACAACAAATATAGATTAAAGCTAAACTGAGAACAGAGTGCTTCTTTCTCAGCTTCCACAGTGTTCTGATAAATTCAAATTTGAGTAGAAGGGTTTCTCACCCTTTATAACGCATTAATATTGTTGTTATTATTAGTAGACACATGGTCTGGTTAACCAGTAGTAATTTATAGTATATGAATTGATATTCCCTATGTTTTCTGTTACAATTTTTAAAAGATAAATAGAACTACAAATTAATTCCCCTTCATCTTAAAATACAGCAATAAGCCTGAGAATACAACACTGATGTACTCCACTCATTACCAGTTTTTCTTCCTCATCATCTTCTCTGGTTTATTTTTATTTACTATTCTTTCAAGATGTGTCTGGAAACTTGGATTTGGACTCGATTTTCCTTTCTTCGTTTGGTTTGTGCTACAGCAGGTGGAAAGGACAAATTCTGCCCTAGGACAGATGTTTCTGTGATCTTCTTTTGGAAGAGATCACGGCAGCCTAAAACTTTGAGCTGCAGCAGTTACAATGGGTTCAGGGATAAAAAAGGGCTGGAATAAGTATTTATTAGAAATCCTGGGTTGACCAATCACTTGAGCCATCATAACAGAAATATATTTTGGGTTGTGTGAGTAATTTTGAAATGTGCGTAGGTTTTGTTCAATAGACTGAGGGTGGAAGTTATTTCTGGAGGTTTTCCTTTACGCAAAACCAGCTCTGTTTTTATCAATTCCAGAATAAGTTCATGACATCCTGTGTGATTCCCACAGGTTGACCAATGCTGATTTTCTTCAGCGCTTCACAAACAGCTTCAGGAAGAAATCAGGATTTTCTTGTCTTTAATCTGAACCCATGCTTTAGTTTTTTCAAAGTGGCTGAAATGATCAAGGGTGTTTTTTGAACTAAAATGACCCAATAAAATTGTATTCAAATTGCTTTATAATTCCATGTTTTTACACCCCTGTCAGTGGCCAGGTTTGGGTAAGGAACACAGAACAAACACCTGTAACAGCTGAAGGATGAGGCATTTCATGGTTATTCCCCAATGGGTCGAAATCCCTGATCAGGAGGGTTCATAGGAGAATGGACTCGTCCAATTTCAGCACAACTACTCATCAGCATCATAATTAAATCCACTCAGAGAGCACCCTCAAGATGAGGATTCCCAGGCAGTCGTCCATGCAACCTCCCTAAATCAAAAAATTTTCTTTTTTCCTGGAAAGACAATTTCCCAGGCATCTGCCTCCAAAGGCTGCTATAAAGTTGAGAACAGATGCCCAACCCTTGGTGTCCAGGAGGAAGGTTCATGGCAGAGCTGTTTCCATGCTGCAGGCTCACAGGAAGTATTTTAGGAAAACAAGCCATAACCCCGACACCATCCCAAAAACCACTTACCAAAACATGTTTCTGGAAGATATTTTGGTACTAGGAACTTGACACTGTTCTATTTAAATGTTATTACAACAGAAAAAAAATGCAGTCAGCTCTAAGTTCAGATGCCTTTTGCTTTGGTAAATTATTGGAGATGTGAGTGACATGTTAGACCAAACACTTGCGGTTTTCCCATTGAAAATGGAAAGATATCAAAGTAATAAAGGATTTATGTGCTCACTGCAATTGGAAAAAAATATCTAGAAGTGAATTTTTAGTGCCATTATATACATTCTCCTATACCAATGCCATATCCATTGCATTTAAAAGTGACAGAAAGCTCACCCAAATTATGGTCCTTCCAGAAACCTTTAAAATATTTCCCGTTCATTCACTTTCTTACTGACACTATTAATACCTGTCACTTGCTTTTTTTGTCTATTTTTGCAATTGCATTTCCAAACAACCAAATGGCGGGGGTTCCCCTAACACAGGTAATTCAATTATTTGGGGTGACGTAGACACTGTGGGCAAGCTCATGGCCTGTCTTCAGCCGTCACTTTGAAAGGATAAGAATTTTGGGTTGGTCCCCCTTCGAATCTGCTGCTCCTGCAATGGTGTAAACCACACTGAGAGAAGACAAAGGTGACAGAAATCTTTGTTTAAAGCGCTGCCTCCCCTAAAAGATCAACGTGTCCTCAAGTGCCACATCCACATGTGTTTTGAACACTTCCAGGGATGGTGATTCCAACCACTGTCCCACTGCTGGACCACCCTCTCTGGGAATGCATTTTTCCTGATACCCAGCCTAAACCTTCCCTGGCACAGCTTGAGGCCTTTTCCTTTCCTCCTGCCATACAGTGTGACAGGACTCATCACCATAACCTCATTTCTGTGGGATTCTAGGCCTGTTCAAATTTCCACATCCTATTAGCAACAGGGAGATGAATCTTCTGCAGGTCAAACTGTTCCGTAGAGCCAAAACAGGATTTTTTCTCCCCAGGCACCGTGCTGTCCACACCACAGCATTCCAATTGTGGTAAAGGACCTGCATGACCTCGACTTTCAATGGTGTTGAGAAAAATAGGGGAATTTTCCTTTTATATGTGCTGGTGAGACTAAAATGTTAGCCGGTGAATTGAGGACACTACTTTAAATCTCCAAATTCACCTGATCCATTAGTCTGGCACCTCAGGACGATGGCAAACTTAACTGATTGAGATGATTTTGTGTTCCTGTGCTACACCTGGGCTCTATGTCGTAGTCACGGGGAAAAAAAATAAAACCCCAAATAAAAATCTGTTCCGCAGTTGAAAGTGCTTGTAAAAATCAGTGTTTCCCTTGCATTGTGTCGTGCTGTCCTCCAACACAGAGGTCAACAGCTCAGTCAAGTGTGAATTCCAGAGGATTCCTAGCACTGGTTTTTCTACAGAAAGACGTTTTGCCATCACACGTTTTATTTGTTTGGTAGCTTTCTAATTCAAGCCTCTCTGCAGACACAAAAAGCTCAGTCAAATCTGAAATAGCTGAAGGACAGAAC
Source organism: Mystacornis crossleyi (assembly GCA_013400655.1). Taxonomy (NCBI): domain Eukaryota; kingdom Metazoa; phylum Chordata; class Aves; order Passeriformes; family Timaliidae; genus Mystacornis; species Mystacornis crossleyi. Next base: position 7,415 of record VYZQ01044611.1, read on the forward strand.
AATGCAGGAGCAGTAATAAGCCTATGCTGTCTTGCTCTAGCTTTCAAAAAGACTTGCATAATGTTTGAGTTCATGAATTTCTGTGTGTGAAGTAAGATTAATACTTTTGCAGAATACTTTTAATTTTTTACCCTTCGTTTTCATTTAATTTCAAAAAGCCCAGGGTTATAATTTCTCCAGCTTGTCGTACAAATTCCCTCCCCAAAACAGCCTTCAGCCAATCCTGGCAAAACTCTAATTAAATTCAGCAAAAGGAACAATGAGCAAATATAAATGATAATTTTAAATTAAATCCGGATTAGCATGTCAGCAAAAGAAATTCAGTTCAGCTCAGAAAAACTGTCAAAACAGTACAAGGATTAGAACTTATTCTGCAGGAAATAAGATACAACTTTAAAGATCAGCTAATTAAAGTTTCCACTTGCCTTGCTTGGCACATTTTCTGTCAGAGGGTTTAAACACATGTCATGGCCTTGTGTGCTCCAGTGGTTTGTAATTGACCTGTCCAGCCTCTCCTGAGTCCAGCTCAACCCCTTGTCTGTGGTCTAGGGGCTGCATTTCAGCTCAGACACATCAAGAACTAAAAATGCCACGATTTAAGTAATTAAATAGTTATTGAATATTTTTGCCTACAGCAAAACACATCCTGGTCCTTTGCAGAGAGCAATTATCCTACAATACATCGATTAAGTGGTCTGAATGTGTCATAATTAGTTGGTATTACCTGAAAAGAAAAGGTCAATATTCTTATTCTCCTTTGAATGTGGATTTCCATTGGCAGTGGGGTTAGAGGGAGAAGGCAATTAAACACTTGGCTCCTTGCAGGATAATTGAAGAATTACAAATGGATTATTGTTGAAGTCCTGGGGCTGAGTCATTCAGGTTTAACCACCAAGCAGCAGCTCACTGGTGGCACCCACTTACAAACAATCTTGGAGCTTCCTCGAGCAAAGAGATTTAAAAAAAAAAAAACCAGCCAAACAAGCAGGAACTGTAGCCAATGGATGTGTCATAAAATCCTGACAAGAAATATAAGCCAGAGAAGCTGGCTTTGATGAAAAACACTGATATTAGCACATGAATCACCTCACTGATAGATCAGAGCCACGAGCCTTGTCTTGGTCGGTTCCATTTGGGGTGCTACATTATATACTTAGGGTGCATCAACCTCCTAGGACCATATTTTTGGAGTCACCCAGAGGTGCTCAGGGATGGGGTTTTGCTCAGGTATGGGGAATTTCCAGCACCCTGAGGCCTTGATGGGGGCAGTGGGTTGTTCATGGCATCTTCCTCCTCTTTGCCAGGAGTAGGAGGATGTTGATATTCTTGGGATGTACTTGGATTTTTACACACCTTTTCCCTGCAGACCCCGCCAACGCTCCTTCTCTTCCTTTGATCCCTGTTATCCAGCTGTTCTCCTCTTTTCTCTTTGAAAGTGGTTTTACCTGAAGGATGTGAAGTTTTATCCCTGCAACAACCACAGATTGACTGCTGTGATTGGGGTGAGCCTCCCGGGATCAGCACGTCTACAAAACCTTCCCCACAACTGTTTATTCCGGATGGCAAAGGCAACGCAATTCACCTGGAAAAATTTCTTTTTATCTCTATAAACCAAAGTAAAGCTACACCAAAATGTTGATTGCTAAATAGCTGTTATCAAACCTGACAAATCTAAAATCCTGTCAGTCTAAGGCAAAACCAGAAAAGTCCTGAGAACCTGTGGTCTGTACAAACCCTCAGGTTTTTTATTAGTAAAGGCAAAAAAATCTTTTGTGAGATGATAGACATGACAGTGTTGACAGATTATTATCAAAGATTGTTGAGAAAATAATTCCTTTTAGTCATCATGCCAATAAAAGATGTTTCTATTACACTCTTTATTATTAAAATATTATGTTTCGTCTATCACACTGCAATGCAATGAGTACAGCCACCATCTGGAGCCTTGCTGCAACAGCTGCTCTAAAAAGATGGCTAATTCCATCCCATTTTTACCAGAAAAAGCTAATGAAACCACATGGACAAGTGAAAACCCATTTCCCACTCTATGGCATAACAGGGAGAAAGTTCCTTTACTAGTCCAGCTTTCCAGACAGGACATTTCACTCCTTTGCCAAAGAAAATTCACTTTGTAATTTCCCTGTAGTACTGTCAGTTTTTTCCTTCTTAGAGAAAGAAAATCACCTTCCTGAAGGTAAAAAAAATCCCTTTTTTCCCTTAAGAAAAAAACACACCTCCCTTCTTTGAGGGAGGGGATTCTCTTTCAAAGAAGGCCGAGGTCTTTCAAAATGAGGTCTTTCAAAGAAGAGGCCAAGAGAAAGAAGGAATAAATTTGAAAGTAACCATATTTCAAGGATTAAAAGAGTGGTTTTCTTTTTTGGGTATTTTTTGTCTCAATTAAAAATAATTTTGGTAGAAAATGCAGTTGCTTTCTAAATTATCATCCGGATATCGTGCACAAGGAGAATATGGTGAGCACAGTAAATGACATATCTCAAAGCTGCTGACTGCTGAAGGCNNTATTAAGTCAAAGCTGCTGACTGCTGAAGGCAATGACCTCGGTAAGTTACTTCAGGTCTGTTTCAGTTTCCAGAATCCTCAACAAAAACAAAAAACCCCAACAACCAACAACAAAGTAACCCCAAACCAAATCCCACCCAAAACATTTCTTCCAGATCAGCACAACAGAAAGAATCTATCTTCTAGACAGTTGAATTGTTTTAGAGAGAGGGAAAAACACAAGTGTAAAATATTTCCACATGTTTTCCAGCAAAATTATTTCTTCTGTGTATTTTAGTAGAAAATGGCATTGCTTTCCTCTGACATTTATTCACTATTTCAATCTCTTTAGGGTTCCTGGAACAGGAATTGCTTCCATTTCAGAATATATGAAAGACTTTCAACACCTTGCATGGGATGGATGCAATGCTTATTGTTCCGTCTGTGCATTTCTAGGGTGGGAGAAATAAATTTCCACCAGTAGTGCAGACCATTAACTTTGACTTAATATTTCTTTGAGTCCAATATTCTGTGTTCAACTGAACCATATGTTCTTGAAACACTTATCCTGAAGACGCTGAAATGAAAAATACCTATAATTCTTCTCTTTTTCCTGACAGACTGTTTCCTTTATAAATCACTTTTGCTCTGATGAATCTCTGGAGCTTTCCAAATCCCCAGCACATTTCCAGTTTGAATCCATCTTCCCTGAGCTTCCAGCCCTGGTTTTCACTGTGACTTTCTCTGCTAAATTATCTTCTCTAAAATATCTGTTATTGGAAAGGATTTGACTTCCTGATTAAGTTGTGTTTCAGTCTTCTTTTAGAAAAGCTGAATAGGTCATATTCTTTAAACCTCTTACATTAAAGTAATTTTTCCAGTGTTTTCTGTGGTTTCTTTAAAGGGTCATTTTTTTCCAACTCTCTTTTCTTTACATTGCAGAGATTGTACTTGTAGATGATATTTCAATATCAAGTGAGCCAATCCTTCGTTTCAGTTGAAAATTACCCAATAAATACTATCTTTTCTCAATCACTCTCCTGTAGGGATGGAGGGATAAAACTATTTTTCTTGTCAAGTCGTTCAAAATCAGACAAGAAGGCTCACATTGCTTTTCATATGAGGCCATCTACACCTTTTAGTTATGATTCTATGATCCCATGGTTTTTTAAGTGATCCTGCACTTTTGCTCCTGGTCATGGAAGTATATTTTCAGTGTATCAATGGAGAGATCCTGTATATCCGTGTATATGACCACAGAGCATGTTTGTTTTTTATCTCTATGCTGTATAAAAATGATTTTAAAAGATCTCAGTCAGTAGGAGTTATTCTATTTGGTTCTGGTCTCATTAAAAAGTATTTATTTTAGCACATCTAAACCAACCAAACAAGAATTCATTGCTCGGCAAGCAGGGTTTTAAAGAAAACCATATTTTGCTAAATTAATACCTAATAACACATCAGGAAAGTCTGTCTGAAATATTTTGAGGTCAGGGTCCTTCCCTAAGACATGATGTTCCTTGAGGCAAGGTTCCCGTGAACTCTTGCTCCGGATTCAGGAAGGAAAAATCCATAATTGTTGCAATATCATCCCTGTCCCTTGCATCCTCAGACATCAGAGCCCGGAACAAAGCAGAGGCCAATTTCCTCTGCCCTTTCAAATCACGGCACCACGGGAGGATAAAGGTTGGAAAGAGCCTCTGGAAGTCTCCATTCCACCCCCTGCTCTGCACAGGGCCAGTGGATGTCAACTTGCTCTGGGCTTTGCCCGCTCCGGTTTGGAGCATCTCCAAGTCAGGGAATTCAACAGCCCCCTGGCAATTTTTGCTGGTGTTTGAAGCCTTTTCAGGCTTTTCACTCTGTGATTGCTGCAGAGGTTAAAGCATATTTTCTGTTTGATACAGGAGCCCACAAATGACTCTGTGTAGCAGCAATTTCTGTGCCACCTGACACCGGGCCGAGCCAAGGTCTCCCAATCCAGGTAGGACTGCCCTGTTTTGTTTTCCAAGACCATCACAAAGAATTACAATCACGGCAAACAAAGCTTCTAGAGATTGTTCGAGGGCCTTCAGTCCAATTTCCCATTGCAAGTCTGTATCCGCTGTGCACGAGTTATTTGTTACGTTTCCCCAAATGCTTTTGAAAGTCTCCGTAATAAAGTATTTCATGCTAAAATGAATTACCTGGAATCTGTCTCCAGACTGACCGGGCAAATGATGCTTTGCACAGGCAATGTCAAAGCAGCATGTTCCTAGAATACCAGAGTGGTTAGGATTGGAAGGGACTTTAAAGATGATCTTGTTCCACCCCCTGCCGTGGGCAGGGACATTCTGGCCCACAGTGCTGGAGTTAATCTTATTTGTGGCTTGTTAGAGGGGTAAATAATATCAACCTCACTATATCTATTAAAGTAAATAAAATAACGCAATGTTAAAATAACTAATTTGTGTAACACCTAAATATCTACAGAAAATTACGTATCTTTAGGCAAATTAATCTATCTGTGGAGCACTGTTGCATTCTTTATTGGAAAGAGTGCAATTTTTCCATTTTCTGTTTCTCGCTGTAACAGGCACATACCTTACCTCTGGATCCCTGGAAGTGTCCAAGGCCAGGCTGGATGGGGCTTGGAGCACCCTGGGATGGTGGAAGGTGTCCCTGCCCATGACAGTGGATGGGACTGGGTGGGTTTTAAGGTCGCCTCCAACCCAAACCATCCTGGGATTCTGTGATATGCAAAAGAAAACACTAATATTCGTAGATATAATGTAGTGACCCTATTTAAAAACTGAGTCAGTATTTCTGGAGTCTCATCTGCTGAGACAGAAATGTCACACTTCACGAAGAAAGAGGGGTTTGGGAACACGGAGTCACTGTTTGCACTCAGGTGAAGTACGGCCAAGTCTCTTCCCATTTCCTCCTGGCGTTTTTGTGCTTTTATTCTACTTAGAATTTCCTTACGCACACACGCTTTATCAGAGGATTTACATATCTATAGAATTTCTAGAATTTTCCACATAAAGCAAGCAAACCCAAACCCAGTGATTTGGAAATCCCAAGTCCAGACTGAGTGTAAGCCTAAAAATGGGCACGAGCTGAAAATACAGTGAAATGTCCACGAATTTTAATTCTAAAAATCGAGTTTCAGCTTTTGAGCTGGAAAATCTTGTACCAGATTTTCCTTGTTACTGTTTCCTCCTTTTCCTCATCTCCCACCTCCATATTCCCCCAGGCCCTATTTACATCCTTCAACACAGACAAATCCTAATATTTATAGTAGTATTTACATATTTACAAGTAGGCAAACTCTAATGACAGAGAAAGACTCTTTGCTCTGACAAATCATTGGTAGGTTTTTAAAGAAAAAAAAATACATTTCCAGTTGAGCACAAGAAAGAAGAAAATCATCAATTTATATTCATATTTAGGCTACATGAATCATAACACGTGCTGTAATATGCTGCATGTTATAAACACCTTGTTTAAGCAGCTTTCTTGTTTGCAGTAGGGTTTGTCATTACACAAGGAACTTACTGTCTGAAACAGATCTTCACGGAAAAGAAGTATTACAGTTTCAATTTTTTTTTTTAATATTTAAGGGAGCAAACTTCAATTTATTTTACTAGTAAACCATTAGGAAATACTCATTGTTGAGCTTCAGAAAAAAACAGCAAGTGTTTTTGTGCTCAGTTTGGATGACCATCTGACCTATATAAGCATTTTTCTTCTATATTTTTTAATATGTTAAAATTATTCTCATCTCATCCCAATCCCTGCCATGGGCAGGGAACCTTTCACTAGACCAGGTCTTCTCTGGGCAAATTGTGCCAGTGCCTCAGCTTAGTAAATTAATTCCTTAATAATCGTTGAAATTCTAAATTTAACAGCTGCTACAAAATTTAATGTCTGCTTGGTTTTGTGTTTTTATTTTTTTTTAATTTAGAATGCATGTTATACATTAAGATAATGTTTTATTTATCTAATGTAGTAATTATTGAAACGAGCATTGTAACCAGAGTAATTCATCATGTGGAGCTGTGTGTTTACTTAAACACAGAAAAAGGTCTGACCTCAGCTGAAGTCCTTATGCCAAAACTATTCTATCCTATTCGTAGATAAAAACCCAAATTAATTCAAATTAAACTTTTGAATTAGTAGTCTAACACGTAAATAAATACTTATGAATAGGTAGCTACTCCTGTCCACTCGGTGGGGTGAAGATCTGACAGCATTCTCTGGGAAGTGATGTTGCTCCCCCGGGGAGTCCCTGTCTGGCCCTAATTGCAGTCCATGAAATCACACAGCGCTTCCTAAACCCGTGAAGTTTCGGGCAGAATCCCAGGAGGTTGTGGTGAAATCTCCCTTCCCAGGAGGATGATCTTCACACGATCTTAAAACCGGTGCAATTTGGGATGATTTTGTGCTCCTAAAAGGTGAAAGTATTGCAAAGAATGCCAATAAACAAAACAAAACAAAAAAATTCTGTTTGTATCACTCTCATGCTCCCCTAATTGCTCCCTCGAGATGCTCCCACCTTCATCTGTCCTGACAATGCCATAAAACTTGGTGCTCTATGGAAGCTGATCCCAAAACAGCACTTTTTCCCCATACCAATATTGGAATAATATGTAAATATATTCATATAAAGATGTTGACCTGGGCTGGATGCCAGAGCCCACGCAGGTGCTCTCCTGATCTCCCTCCTCAACAGGGCAGGGGAGAAAATTAGATGAAAAACCTCATGGATTGTAATAAAAAAAAAAAAACAAAAACAAAAACAAAAACAAAAACAAAAAAACAAACAAGCAAGGAGGTCACTTACCAATTATAGTCANTTACTAACTCCTGGAATTCAATAAAAAAAAAAAAACAAAAACAAAAACAAAAACAAAAACAAAAAAACAAACAAGCAAGGAGGTCACTTACCAATTATAGTCACAGGCAAAACAGATTCAGCTTGGGGAAAATTACTAATTGATCACCAACTAAAATATGTTTGGATAAAGGAAGTAAAATCAGATTAAAACAACACCTTCCACCACACACACTTTCCTAAACTCTCCCAAGGGAAGGCAGGCAGTGGGGGGTCACGGTCAGTCATAAAACGCCTCTCTGCTGTTCCTGCCTCCTCACACTTCAGTAATTTTGGAAAGAATTCCCAATAATTGCACCTAGAAACTGCATGCAAAACATTCCCTTGCACAAGTCCAACTGCAATTAACTGAGGCTTCTAAGAGTGATGCAACACTTCTCATTAAAATACAGTGCAGTTCTCAGGGCATCCTGTTCCCGATTTCCCTGTATTTCAGAACAAGACTGACTTGGATTTTATAGCAGAACTGAAAAAAAAAATACAAACAAAAATGGATTACTGACAACAAAACCCAAAGAGATGGTGCAGATGCGTTCAACTTCGAGAGGACAACAATCAATAGGACTTGTGGGAAGAAAATGATTCTGATGCTTTTCAGGAGCAGGAGAAGAACAGACACTAAATTGGTGTACGTGATTAGGATAAGAAAGCAAGATTTCTTGTTAAGTTTCTGAAAACACTTGTGAGAGGTGCTGTTTTGCTGCTTATTTTTCTGTTACATTAGTCTGTGTAAAACAACAGTCCTGATATATTGGGGGAGATTAAAAAAAGCACTTTGCATTTCTTTCTTCTCACTGCAAGAGCTTGGATGTTCCTCCAGTTGTGAGAGCTGAACTACTTTTTGCTTTTTATGCAGATATTTGGGTAAATAAAATGTCGTAAATTACCACTCCCATTTCCAATTTGCCCACTTATATCCCTGTCCAGCTCCAATAAGACATTTCATAATATTTATATGCTGAGGGATGAAATAATGATCATGCTTAGCACTGAAAATTACTTCAATTTTCACTCACTGGGTGACCAAATCACTCACAAGAGGATCAAGGAGGCACAGGGACATAGGATCATAATGACATGGAATGGTTTGGGTGGGAAGGGACCTTAAAGCTCATCCAGTGCCACCCCCTACCACGGGCAGGGACGTCTTCCAATATCCCAGGGTGCTCCAAGCCCCATCCAACCTGGCTTTGGACACTGCCAAAAACCAGCATTTTATTCCAGCACTGCCAAAAAACCCCCACAAACAAGCTGGCAACAACAGACCAAACCAAGTTAAAAAAACCACATAACCCCCCCAAAAAACAACGAACAAATAAAACCTGCTTCCATTTGAACTAAAAATTATTTAATAATCCATCTGCAGAAGCCAACTTAAGTTCATGTGGTCACACCAAACATATCTGATGGTTTAGAGAAAATAGAACAGAAAAACCAATTCGGTCACACACGGTGCGGCAAAACTTGAGGAATTTTTATTTCACAGTAAAATCTTGGTTGTGATGGAGCAGGGTGTGAAGGTGGGAACCTTCTTCAAGACACCAGATTCCTTGTGGGAAGGTTAACCCTCCCAAATGAGCCCCAAAAAATGAGTTTGTATGGGTTTTCCCGGTGCCCACCCTGTCCATGGGCAGCTGTGCAATCAGTCCCAGGACAGAAGCTGTGCCCAGAGTCAAGGAATGGGCCGGGAAACAAAACCTACCCCAGCAGAAGGCACCTCACTTCCTTGGATCTGAAACCCCTGGGGACATCCACATGGAATCATGGAACAGTTTGGGTTGGAAGGGACCTCAAAGACCACCTGGTTCCAACCCCTGCCCCTCCAGGGACAGGGATGCATTCTCATTCCATCCCTGTTTTCTTCTTCCCTTCACATAAATTTTAGCTGAGGAGCATAACTTAAATTCCTAAAAATCGAATATGCTTAAATCTTAGCAGATCAAGCTCCTGAAAAGTTTTTAGCATGATGCAATAATTTTGGATAGAATTTCAGCTTGGACAAAGGAAACTGAGGAATCTGAAAGGTTCTCTCAGTTGCATTTGAAGAGAAGTCTATGCATAGTTTTAATGTAGAAATTAATAAGCCAGAATCTTAGGCAAAAATCTGCATTTTTTTAACTGCTAATTTTTATATGCTGTGAAGATTAAAATGACTATAGTTCAGACTAGTTTAATGACCACTCAATCAAGAGAGGTCACTGACTTTTAAGTCAACCTTGGGAATGAAGAACAGAATATCAGAGTCTTGTTTTACATCTGCCTAGAAAATTAATGATGTATTAAAACTTAATGGCAGTGGAGTCCATCACCCCTCATAAATGGTCCATCTCCATGTGTCAGTGTGTACATTAAAACGATGTGTCTTGGAGTAAATGAGAGAGGGATCAAAAATTAACCCCATCCTCTGTGTAATTACTGCGAGGTGGTGATTGGAATAAGCACTCCGACTCCTGACAGTGATGGAAATGCTTCTCCACCACAGACCTCTAGCTGGGAATGAGCTCCATATGGAGTACCAAAGTCACCCCAGGAAGCTCTGCTGACATCAGCATGAGTCAGACCCCATTAGGGTTTTATAAAACCTCATTATAAGGTCAAATAAAAGAGTAAGTGTTGCGAAGCAGCAAAAAATATTTTCCCTTCTGTAATATTTATTCCACGTGTCAAGTATTCCTAACACTCCCCTCTTGAAGTGAGAAGCAGCAAACGCAAGTGTTGATTACCACTAAGTGCTTTCCTTTGAAATGCAAAATCTCTGCACAGACTGAACACATCATCTGTTACCCGAGGCGAGGGTGTCTCTCAGTGTAGTCACCACAAAACCTCCCGAGCCCTGACTTTCCCTCGTGGCCAGTGCTGGGAGAGATGGAGTGGAGCTCACCTTGTTTAGTTTAAAACATAAAAGAGAAAAACCCCAAAAGTTTCTAACATAGAAAACTGACTGGCAAATACCAAAAAAACTGGTAAAACTGACTGGTAAACCACCTCTCTGGTGGTTAGGAAGCCAGAATAACTGAAGGTTTTTAGTGCAGACTGTCCAAGATACTTGTAGGGAGGAATCATGGAATCACAGAATGTCCTGAGTGGGAAGGAACCCACCAGGATCATCCAGTCCAATCCCTGGCCCTGCACAGACACCCCAACAATCCCACCCTGGGCATCCCTGGGAGTGGTGCCCAAACACTCCTGGAGCTCTGGCAGCCTCGGGGCCGTGCCCATTCCCTGGGGAGCCTGGGCAGTGCCCAGCACCCTCTGGGGGAAGAACCTTTCCCTGCTCTCCAGCCTGACCCTCCCTGGTCCAGCTCCAGCCATTCCCTGGGTCCTGTCCCTCGTCACCAGAGAGGAGAGATCAGTGTCTGCCCCCTCCTTGAGGAAACTGTTCAATATAACACTAGATTCATTTTGGGAAAGCACCAGGAAACTGCCCAGAAGGATTAAAGAACTGTACACATCTTCAGAAGACTGCAGACACAATCACAGCAGTAAAACTAATTCAAAACTTAGCTCCACATCCTATATGAAACATCCCAGCAACAGAAACTGTGACACTAACATGGCACATATTACTACAAATTTCTTTCAGAGCACCTTTTTGAAGTGAAATACTTTGAAATGGGGCATTGGTTGATGTGTATTGTCTTTAAGAGGAGTAGAAAATCTTTCCCAGAGGACATCCAATAACAGCTCCTGACCTCTTCAAGTGTATTTCAGACTAGTAGTCCCAATCCATGGTGCTAAAATCCTTTGCTGATAGGGGAAATGGGAAAGCAATAACCCACACTGGCTGAGATTCTGTTCCTTCCTCAGTATTATTGCCCACGGGCTGCTGGATATCAGGCACTCCTGCCTGGAACAATAAGAAAGTATCACTGGTGTAATTTAATTCATTAGAGAAGCTTTATGGTCGATCATCCAGCCCTTGCTTCTGCTTAAAAACATCCCTTACTGACTGCAGCAGTGAATCGACTGGTGAGAAACGTGGGAATTTTATTTCCAAGGAGCTCCCATCCCTCGGAGCGTCACAGAAGACGGAGCGAGCCTCGGGACAGTGATTCACTGCACTCCACATCCCTCACCCCACTCGATATAGCCCAGGCAGAAATTCCATTACAGCTAAATGGAAATCAATTACACTTTTCATAGGCTAACTGCAAGTCAATGGTTTTAAAGGATGAAAATCCAAAGTTCACTACAAGTTTCTTATTACCGAAGAAATCATTCAAAAGCAACCCGAGCCCTGAATATTTGGGGAGTTAATAGCTTGAAAAAAGCTCAATACCTTCAGTTAACAATCGAGGGTAGGGAAGCCTCATTTATTAGGTAAGTCAGAAATTTCAGAGAATAAATTCCAGAGATAGAGCTGAAGTCATAACCATTTTTGCCCCACATATGTACATTCCGCTGCAAATCATGGAGGACTCACAGAATTGTAAAGGTTGGAAAAAAAACTTCAACATCACCAAGTCTAACCATAAAATCAGCACTGCCACCATGTTCACCACTAAACCGTGTCCTCAAGGGCCACATTCACATGTTTTTTGAACACTTCCAAGGATGGCGACTCCAACACTTCCCAGGACATCTTTTTCCAATGCCTTACAAAAAAAAAGAAGTCATAGGAGGAGCCTTTCTACTGAAGTAAACTGAAAAGAAGTCATTTATCAGTCTGCAAGTGACCTATACAGACATTTTTAGGGATTGCAGTTGGACATCTGGCATCCCCTTCCTTCATCCCCGAGTGTCTGCTCAGCTCTAGTAACTGATCATGCTCCTCTTGAATTTTTATTGTGTTGTGCTTGCTTTGAAGAACAATTACCTGCTAAATGTTGCTGGCTTTTGCTTTAGCTTTGCAAATAAATGTGCTGGTGGCCACTAAATGAAGTGCTAGAAGTAAAAACTATCAGAAATTATTGCTCTCTTTGCAAAATGAGGTCTGCTTCTAATGCAAAGAATCTCTGGTACCCAAAATAAAAACCTCTAGAGCTTAATCGTAGAAAATCTGTTTCGGTTAATATTGAATTATTGACCCTCTCACAGAAGTACTGCTAGTTCAGGCAATTTCTGTACCAGCAAGGAAGTTTAGCATTAAAAATAAACCTGACTGAAAATAGATTGACTGTGGAATTTTGCACATTTGTGATTTCCAGGTATGAGCGTAATCTTTATTGCAAAAGCCCAGAGACAATCCCATAAATCATCGCCCAGCAGCCATTGCACCCTAAAAGCTTAAAATGGATGCAAATATGGGCTGTTGCCCAAGTGGGTGGGTTTTCCTCACCCTTGTACTCTGCTCCATTAGATTTCCAGTAGTTTCCTCCCACAGCTGGCAGGATGGATGGGAACCATGCATGGGAGCAGGGACGAGGAGAAATTTCCCACTGAGAATAACCCACACACACTGTTCATGATGAATAAATCATGAAATCAAAGCATAAATCCTATGTTAATATTACATATTCACATGTATATTATGAATAATTCACTGTGACCAGCTCAGTCCTTCTGTATCCTTTCTCCAGGGAAAGTTACAGTGATGGGGAAAAGAATTCACCTGTTCCTAAATCCAGTTGTCTTCAACATGAATCTTTAAACTGTATTCAGAAAAGGCCAGATCTCAAATTTTAAATGTTTTATTTAAATTTTAAAGGCCAGGCTCTTTAACTATCAGACCAGGTTCCTTGTAAAACACATAACTTTCATTACTAATTATTTTCTTTCCTGTACCATTGCAGCTAATTTTTCTAGTAAGTTTTCACTTAGGTTTTCCTTACAATGCTGCTTTACATCATTGTCAAATCCTCATACAAACCCAGAGGGGATTTAAGTCTAAATGGATATGTTTGCTATATAGCTTTCAAAATAATAGGATTGCCTGCCAAATAAAATATTAAAAGGACGCATTATGCAGTTTTACTTGCAAATTCCCACTGGATCTTGGTTATATGTTGTCTTCTCCTTAAAAACACTATTTCAATATTCCAAAAGAAATACCACCCTCATTTTGGGGGGGATTTTTTGATGCTTTAAAAAGTCTCTACTTGCAAGTTTCAATGAAGCTGCCAGTTTTCCATAGATTTTTCTCAACCATTAAGCTCAAGGTTATCAGAAATGTGGATATTGTTGCACACTAACACTGGATCAATGTCACATTCTCCATGTAATTTTATATAATTTTCCTATAAATATCTGTCAGTTTTAGTTGTATGCTTAACTTCGGCAATTTTTAAATTTTTGTAAACAGGCTTGTTATTCTGAACCTTTAAAATGATCTGGGTTTAAGTAATTGCTGTGTTACATTCAACCTTTAACCTCTTCACTGTACACCAATGAAATTTTTGTGAAAATAAAGTTTTCAATGAATGACCATAAACAGTCAAATAATACCATGCATAAGAAATATATCAAAACTCTTGATGAATACTTTTCTTTATTCTCAGCCAAAAAGGTTGGCGATGCTAGTTGTTCATTACTTCAGTCCCAGAAGTGAAAAAAATAAAAAGCAAAAATCTTTTGCCATTTAAAAAGATAAATCAGTTGTCCCTTGCACATTATCTCAAGCCTTTTTTTAGAGCATTATAATTTTAATTAGATGGAATATTCACACTGAGGCAGGAAGCAAAGAAAAAAGACAAAGTTGCGATAAACACAGCAATAATAAGAACAATAAACTGACAGTGACTGAACAAATTAATACCAGAAATTAAAAGTTTGTAGCTTTGAAATAGTTTCTCAACAAGTTAATTCAATTTATTCATGGTACTGTATGTTGTGATTGTGTGCACAGTAAACAATTTTTGTAATAAGCCAGTGACAATCATACAAATGTTGAATAAGCAAATAATTACCAAAGTATGACATTTGTAACAAATTATGATTGAGATATTAGCATATGAAGTATATTGTATATTCTTGCTGGCCATTATTTTGCAGTGAACTTCTCAAGACATACCTGTCACCACATTGTGCTAATTAAAAATTAGCTTTATGATTACAGAGAGACAACTTGAAGGCTGTTTCTAAAATACAGAGGCCACCAAGAGAACGAGCACAACACGTTGGGAGAGGCCTTGAAAGTCGGCGGACAGGAACGTCCTGAATCCTCAAGAGCTTGGACAGAAATCAGAATTTTCCGATCCTTGCAGTCGTGTGCATGTTACAGCCGGGTAGAAGCAGCTTTAGGGCACAACGTGACAGTGCACAGGGTGTGTTTCCAACCTCTTGGAGATGCCAAGACCAATGGTACGGGTGAGAAGAACACAAGAATTACTCTCTGATGATTAAATTGAAATACACCTTCTTTCAGCGCACTTGATCTGTTTTAGTCGGATTTTTAGTCTATTATACTTCTCTGGAGGGTTGGCTCTAATCCGAGTGCAGCATCTGGGGTTGCATCAAAATATTGAATCCATTTAATCAAGAGGGCTTTCAGAGCCTTACAGAAATCCAAAATAAATATAATTTCCGTATTCAGTGTTGGTTCTCTGTGCTTCCTTCACTAAAACAGGCTTAGTTTTTCCCAAACACACATTTCATGTGCTGGTGGAGATTTAACTTGCTGGGGAAATGATCACAGAAAAAAAAGTATTGTGGCAGAAGGAACTACAGAGTGACCAGGCCTTCAGAAAATTTCTGTCACAGGTTTTAATGCAGGAAAGGACCATGAGGATCATATATCACGTTATGGTATGTAATGTGATTCTTGCAGCAAATCTCAAATATCTCAAGCAGACAATCACTCTCAATCACTGAGACGACCACAACCCTAAGTCCGTTTTTCAAATTTAAAGTTCTGGCTGTTTATTCACCTTTAGAACTTTTCATCCAATTCATTCAGTGAAGTTGAGTAATTCTAGTTTCTGGGCATTCAGCTTCATATCCTTTCCCATCAAAAATCCCCTTTCCAAGCCAGGAACTGATCAAGTAATTCCTAATATTACCATGGATACAGAAAATAACTCTGTATGGTCTGCTCCTTTTTCAGCTTCAAATATTTTATATTCTTAGAAATTGAGAAAAAGAGTCTGAAAAAATGTAGGCCCTGGAACAGAATGAATAATTAGGTTAATAATTAACAGACTGGTTAAGAGTTAGCTGAATATTACTTCACCAAATAAAATTTCCCAGATCATAAGTATATTAAGAGCAATTAGCAGAGGGTTTGCAAAATTATTTAAACAAGATAGACCAACATAATTTCTAAGATGACAGCTCTCATCATGTGTACCCAGGTATTGAACTCCACGGGTAAATAACATTAATGTTAGACTCGACTCTAAACATTGTCTGATATTTGTCATTCTCACTCTACACTGTGCTCAGTGGAAAGAAGATACAAATTGATCTTACTCATTTTCGATTTGTTCAAAACTTAGAGAATCTTGTTACTACAGGAAAAAGAATACCAATCTTCTCCTTGTGGGCTTTCATTCCTGTCCTCAGACCCATGGAAATACGCTTGATTTTAAAGCCACTCAGAACATGAGCACACTGTTCTCATTGCAATGAAAAATTCATTTGCAGAAATAAAACTAATTCCTATATGCTGCTTTATTATCCAGTGTTCTCCTCTGTAACACTCTCGTGCTGTCCATGGCTGAAGTGAATTGTCACACATACTACAGGGATTTGAGTTGTAATTGAATTTTAATTTGTCAATAAAAAGACTGTATTAGAAGGAAAGGGAGAAAAGCAAGATTAATACTTTTAAAAAGATCATATAAATTTTAAAGGGCTTACAATGACTGCAAAATGTTGGTGGGGACCACTGGGTTATAGGATTAACACAAAATTTTGTCTGAACAGCATCCAAAGAGTCAAAGCTGGGTAGATACTGAAGGCTCAGATTAAAACCATTGCACAACCTCAGAATCTCTCTCTCACTTCCAATTCAATTGGCATTATCTGCCATTTAATGGAATTATTATATAAAGAACCAAGGTGGGTGTAACCTTGCATTCAAAACTTTTATTCTCTATTTATTCTGCTCATAAAGAAGAAAAAAAACCCTTCATGGTTATAGTAAACTACTGCTTCCCCAAAAGATGAATCCATTCAGAATACAGCTCCTGAGTGATGTGACTGGTTTCATAAAAATGGGATTAGGAGACTTCTGCTTCTCCTAAACGGTAGACTCTGCTTTTCTGGACTGCTGCTCAATGCCAAGGCTTGAAGACAATGTGCTGTGAGTGGTCATCGTAATTTCAACTCCTTTACAGTGGAGATATCTTTTCCCTGGTGCTTGAAACTGCTACAGATCAGGGAAACAGGACAGTAAGAGCTCTGATCAGTGATGTTTAAGTCTTTATCTAAATTTTAGGTATTTGACCAAAATCACTGAAATCTGGTCAAATGTCAGCTGGCTTTCAGGTTTTAGTTTATGTGTGTTCTCAGCCCTCTGAGCAAAGCCACAGAGAAGTTTTCTCTCCAGAAATTTAACAGAAGACAAAACCAGAACAGAAGACAAAAACTGCAGGTCCACCCCAAATCTAACAGGTTGAAAAGTGGTGTCAACAGAAACCCTACAGAATAAATTTCCAAAGTCCTCCAGAAATTAAGTTTTGAAATAGGAACACTGTGGTCTTCCTGTCCTTTAGCAGTCTGTCTTCCTGTCATCAAAATGACAGCTCTGCATAACCATAGTTTTGAGTTTAACTATTTCAGAATGACACTGCCAGTGTGCTGCTCTGATCACAAAGGTCTTGGGGTTAAGACAGGATTGCTAAACAGAGTCCAGTCCTCTAAAGGAAAACTAAATTTGGCTGCTCTCTTGGTTTCTTAACCCAAAGCAAGCTGTGCCTGGATCAAAACACTTTCCAGGAGGCAAGGAGAAATGGAGAAGCTCAGTTATTCCAGGAAGGTGTCCCTGCCCATGACAGGAGGCAGAAACCAGATGATCTTTAAAGTCTCTTCCAACTGAAACCCTTCTGTGATTTCATAAAATACTGATAAAAAAATGCTCACCTCCTACTGTGAAGGCATGAAAGGACCAGAATTAGTGGATGCAGGACCATTTAAAGGATTCAGGAGCCGTTTTCTTCCTATGAGATGGATCTTCTGGTTTGGAAAGCAACCGAGGTCTCAGATGTGTGAGGAGGAACTGCCACAGAGTCCCTGCTCAGAAGTGTGGATGTGCAGCTATAACTGTGCCGAGCTCTTTCTACTTCAACCTTTAGCCTCGAGGAAAGAAAAAGAGGAATCAGAGGTGCCTCCCCAATATCTGCAAAGATAAGTAAGGCCTTTGTGCCTCTTTCAAGAGCCCAAGTCCATAGTCCCTCTTCCTCTTCAAGGAAGGCATTTCACAGATCTGACGGCACAGCCGCAAAGCTCGTAGCCGAACTGAGGCTTTCTTTCCACCCCTGGCAACGATTAACCTTTTCCCTCAGATCTCCCAGGTGAGATGAAAGATCCCTAAAGATCAGAACTCCAGCAAGACAGTGTGACCCACTCTATTAAGGGCTTTAAACATTAAGACCAAGACCTTGAACCTCATCAAAACACCAACAAGCAGTTTGTGCACAGTCGAGCAGCGGGAAGGATCAAAAAATCCCCCGCCCAAACTTTTTAGGAATTGCCTTGCTCTGTCCTGCATGAGCTGGAGGTGATTGCAGGGTTTTTAGCAGCATAGAGTATGATTGAAGTAGTTTGACGGCGCTCTGACAAAGACGTGCAATAATGTTATGTCAAAGGAGCAGGAGTGCTGCAGGCCAGCGACACTGTAAGGCTGGAAAAGAGACTGGGCTAAGCTGAGCTTCCTTTTGCTCCTTCCATAGCCCAACATTCTGCTGGCAAATGCAGGAGAGCTGCCTGTCTCCCCTGGGAATGGTGTCTCTAAATTCCCACATTAATTTGGCTGTGGTTGGTTATAACCATAGTTTAGGCTCTTCACAACTCGAGTGCAATGAAAAGAATCATCAAGAATAAGTTACAGGGGAAGGAAACCAGTGTTATCCTAAATAATCATTTATGGGATGACAGTTTGAAGATGACGAGGGACGGAACCCGAGGGAATGGCTGGAGCTGTGTCAGAGAAAGTTTAGGTTGGCTATTTGGGAAAGGTTCTTCCCCCAGAGGGTGCTGGGCACTGCCCAGGCTCCCCAGGGAATGGGCATGGCCCTGAGGCTGCCAGAGCTCCAGGAGCGTTTGGACACCACTGCCAGGGATGCACAGGATCCCTGGGATTGTTGGGGTGTCTGTGCAGGGCAAGGGGTGGGACTGGATGCTTCTGGTGGGTCACTTCCAAACTCAGGATATTCCATGATTCTATGTGAAAGGAAGTCAATGTATATTAAAAGGTCCAATCACGGGGAAACAATCCTGCAATGATAAATAAACTAATAAGAACAACAAGGATACTATGAAATCGTGCATTATATACCTGACATAACCTGTTAATACTGACTACTACATACTCAAGGTGGTATAAACATTGGGTGAGTCCAACTGATCAAAAACACCTCTAAAATACGATGATGTTTGCTACGTGAATCCCAGCGTGGTCCAAGGAAATCAGTTATGGAAATTTCCAGGTAACTGTTAAGCTGTGAATTTTCCTCCTGGAGGGAGGCTGTGCTGTGACCACATCTGAGCAAGATGAGTCTCCTTGGAAGCTGTAGAACTGAGTTTCCATTGTTCAACATGTTGTCCCAGGGGAAATGCATGCTGGAGCTGAGGTGTTTCTGTGTGACAAATACGATCCAGCTGAACATTATTCACAGCTTTGTCAACACTTCTGCTGAGTGCTTGAAGAAGTTATTTAAGAACTCCAGGAGTTGGAAAAAAAAAATGTTTATTTGAAACATAATGGATGTGTGGAGAAGAAAATCAAAAGTAGTGTAGATGACAGATTTTTTTTTATAGCTATGGAATGAATAATGTTTTAATCCTTTGCACAGGAGAATGGGTGAGGGAACAGAATAAATCTCTTAAAGGTCACAGGTGGTGCTTTGTCTTCATAATAAAAAAAGTTGAGCTTCACAGTTTATAAAGGGACTTATTTTTCTGTTTTTTCCAGCTGCCTATAATAAGACTTACAGGCTTATTACTTTCCTCTTAGTATTATTTAAACAGGCCAGGAAAGTATTTTCTTGGTCAGCTTTAAACATATTGAACTATTTTGTGGCTGTTTTGTGGCTCCTGGCTTTGGAATAATGAATTTTTCAGCAGCAGTAATATCAATACCTTTGCAATAGTTTCTTTTGTTCGTCTGGAACAAAAGAAACCAACAAAAACAGACAAAAAGAAGCAAAAGTTTTTCTGTTTTTTAAAATACGAGTATTAAAGTCACATGCTACAGGTGTTCTAGTTAATGAAATAAAGAAAAATTGATGAAGAAATGGCAGTGTCCAGCACACCAGCTGTTTGAAAATGCTTCAACCAGTGCAGTGGTTCCTGATTAAAGGGGAAACAAAAGCCTAGAGAGAAAATACAGCGTTTTGGCCTCAAAACCACCACTAGAAAATGTGTAAGTCAGAGTTTCTAAGTGAGACCCTAAATTTCCCTGATTTTTCTGGTGGAGAAAAACACTGAAAAAGTATTTAGAAAGTAAATATCACATTTTTGTTTTGAATTTAAAGTGAAGAAATAAACATTTTCATCAAATATGAAAGAATTGGCTTTTTCCCTGATAACTTTTACTGATAACATTCTGAAACTTCAAACATGTGAATTAATAAAACCTGTAATTTTAAATTGGTATGAATTGCATCTCAAGATATAATTTCAGCTTGCCGGGAAATTACTTGCAGGTGGGAAGAGTTTTGGAGTCTTCTTCAATTCTCTGTGCACTTTGACAGCACGAAAGCCTGAATTTTGGGCCTCTAATTCAGGCTTTGAAGAGCTGCCTTTGAGTTAAGAAATGGTATTTGCCACAAAGCCTCTCTCCATTTAGCAATATTATTTAATGTGTTCAGTTGATTAGGTTACAACAACTCGCGTTTGATGCTTTTGAGGATTCAAGAGTGAGTGGCTTGGCTGAGAGAGCATAACTGGGAAATCTGTATTTACTGAAACCTCTATTAAGTTCCTGAATGCAAAAGAGCATGCAAAAGAATATATATATTTTTAAAGGGGAAAGATGTAAATATTTAATTATACCTTGTCGAGTATTGTTTGCTTATAGCAAAGTTCTTCCTCTCCAACACTCTGACAATAATAAATCATTAAAAAATACCAGCTTTTCTGTTTCACCTTAGGGCAAGGAACATGGGAACTTGGGACATCCAGCAAACAACTAAGCGGGTATTAACAGGATATAAGCTTGAGTGAGAAGTTTATTTACAGAGGTATCTAAAGCCTTGTTTTAAACCCTGAGGAGCTCCAAAGGTGGAAGAACCTTCTAGGCCTGCAGAACACAACCAACTGTTTATTTGCCCCATAAAAGCAGGGCTTTTTCTCTCTTGTTCCTTTTTTTCCTCTTGTCTTTTATAACCCAAGTGCTTCACTGTGTTACAGACCCAGGTTCATTTGTAGTAAAACACCCACTCGACATTTGTAAGACTCTCACCGCCGATTTCCTGGGAACAAGGTTGGTTTCCAAGCACTTTTATCATGAGAACACAGGCTGTAAAGCCCAAATAATTTTAGAAAGCTCCTTAAGTAACTAGTTTAAATTGCTACTAAATTCTTTAGATAAGAGTTTGTTTTACGGGGAAATTTGGAATGAGCTATTGAATTCAAGCACATCGACCTCAGATAGATTTTCCAAATAAAAGATATATATACATTCTGTTCCAAGAATTTTGAGAACTCACCTTTCATTTTGCTTCTGCATCTGTATTTTTAAGCATTTTCAAATTTGCTTTTTAAAAAGAAGTACTTTGCCTACACTGGATTAAAGTGAAGATTTTTTTCAGTAATAAATTTTGTTCCTTAGATGGGCATCACTTTGCCTGGAAGGAACTGTACCCCTTATCGAAGCTTATTATGGTGTCAAGGGTCAAAGACAGATGAAAAAGAAGAGCAGTGAACTTCATTATCCCATCCTTCATTGATAATTGTTAATTTTTTTTGTTTCCATTGAAATGGTTGTAGATCCCTACCGGCTTCCATTTATTATCTTGAAAAACTTCTTCAACCGGTTCCTGTTGACTAAAACTTGAATTTCACAATTAAAGTCGGAGAAAGATGAAGATCCTGAGCAGCCTTACTTCAGAAGAGGTGAATACAAAACATTGGGAATACTGGGAAATATTTTTGCTGATGTAGCCTTTTAATATTAATCCAGATCTGCTCAGACATTAGAAACAGATAACTGTGAGTGAAATGTTGCCTTATTAAAGGTGCATTTGAAAGTACATTTGAATGTACTGATTTAAGAAATATTGTCCTGCTCCATAGACTCAGAGAATCCTCCAAGTTGGAAAAGACATCCAAGATATCAAATCCCAGCTTTGAATACCATGGTGCCCACTAAACCAATCAAACCAGAAAACAGAATCGCCAAAACGAGACTTTACACACTGGACAAAGGTTCCTAAATAGTTCTAATGTTCTACTGCCGGCCTGGCAGTCACTGAACAACTTCAACCTCAAAAAGAAAATTGAAAGAAGAAATCAAAAACAATAATAAAAGTCTGCCTTCCTAATTCAGGAGAATATCAATAAACAGACAAAATAGCTCTGTTGCTTTTAAGAACACAGAAAAGGAGGTTTCAGGCAAGGAAATGCATTGGCAATGAGGAATTTGCATGAAGTTCCCTGTCTGAAAAACAAAACCTCCCAGCTAAAACGCTGCTAACAGAGTCTGTGAAAACTCTGTCTTCAAAGTCCTGGGAGTGATGAGCCCTTCCCCACAGCCTCCCTGTCAGGGGACTGGTAGCACACCAGTCGAACAACCAAAACAGCAAACAGCTTCTGGGAACACGTCCTTTCACTCCTCTAAAACAAACTCACTGAAAACAAACACAATCCGAAGTACTTATGCATCTCCAAAAATACATCCTGCAGGGAAAATAGCAGCAGCGAAGGAAAAGCAAAGTGAACACCAGTACATCCTGCAGAAAAACCCCGACTCACACATCTCCACAGAATTGCAGAGAAAGCCAAGCTCCACTTTGGATATGTTGAGAGCTTTTTTTTTTTATATCAACAGAGTTAAAAGAGGTTGAAACGCTGAGCCAGCCTTGGTCCCCTGTGAAAGTGTTGTCACCAAGTAAGTGTGGCTTCAACAGGGTCTCCAAAGGCTCTTTAAAGGCTTCATGGCCACCACACTTTAAAATTAATCATCTCTGTCCTAATTTTTTAGGGTGTGTTTTGAAATCTAAACCCGAACAGGTGATGGAGCAGCATCACTTCTATCAGGGGACTGAGCTGTTCCCAAGGGGCTCAGGGCAGTGGAGCAGAGCTGATGCAGGGACCTGTTTCCTGCAAAAAGCAGCAGCAGCCGAAGCAAAAGGCAGTGAATATTTGCTTGCCTTGCACCAAGGCATGAGCAAACTGAAATAGTGCAGCTGGCAGTGAGACAAAATGTGTTTAGCAACACTTTTTTTGTGAGAGGAAGACACTTTGAGCATAACTCTATCCATTTACATAAATATCTGCAGCCACAGAGGGGTCAGCAGAGACCTGTGGTACAGTTGCTCAGAGAGAGCAGGGGAAAACACTTGGAAACAGCGGAATCAGCAAGATAAAAAGAGGGAATTGAGAAGCAGAAGAGCTGTGTGCTGGGACCAGGAAATTCTACAGAATAAGCAAGAAAGGAGCCTGGTGAAACCAGAAGAAATCCAGGTCTCAAAAGTAATTTAAACTCTACCAAGAGCAGATGAGATTATCCCCTTTTCTTTTGGAAGAAGGGTATAAAACACCAGCACTGGGAAAGGAAATCTGGGGACAAAACAGGACTTTGACTTCAGCTCCTGCTCTCCAGCTGAGTGCCACAGGAATTCTGCCACTACCTTCTGCTGGGACAGAACTCTCCAAACTGATGTAAAAACCTGCTGTTTTCCTGTCATTTGTCCTGTCCATGGGTCTGTGTTCCACGCGTCTTATCGGTTGGTGTTGCTCAAGGCCAGGTTGGACGGGGTTTGGAGCAACCTGGGACAGTGGAAGGCATCCCTGCCCATGGAAAAGGGTGGCACTGGATGGGCTTTAAGGTCTTTTCCAACCCAAACCAGTGTGGGATTGAGATTCTGTGACTGGTTTAGTCCATACTCAAAACATACCTGAAGTAGCTGCAAAAGGCTTTTCTTGCAGCCTGTCCCAAATGGAATTTATCCTTCTGCCAGCGCTGTAACTCACACCACAGCCACAGAGGAGATTGTGCCACACTCCCCACCACGAGTGAGGCATCCTTGCAGCATCCTCCTGCTCCGTATGGCAGAGGAGGAATAACTGCAAAGGCTTTTGCTTTTGGCTTCTTCTCCAGAGAGGGTGTGCAGCGCAGACTGCTCCTTTGGAAAAGCCAGCAAGCGCGGAATATGGCAAGATGCTCCAACAATTTATAAAAACCCAGAAAGACACCTCTCTCTCAGGCAAGTAGAGAGATATCTGCGTTCAAAGAAAGCGCTTATCATATAAGGATAAATTTTCATTCAATTGCTTCCGAGTGCCCAAACCAGAAAAGGCAGAAAGTGAACTGGCCTCAGACAACCAAGAGTCCCTTGGTTTACCTTTGCAGTCACACAGGGAAATCACTCCTGTATTTTAGGAATGCAAAAATATTACATTTGAATTAAATAAATAGTCCTGACGGCATAAGACAAATAATGTTTGTTTGGCCCAATCAGGACAGTGAGAAATGAGCTATTTACACTGATAACCTCAGGCTGTTATCAGTAAGATTAATTTGTCTGCAGAGACATTCCCAGATGACCCCAAGATCCTGCACTATATTTATGCTACATTTTGGAGATTTATGAATTGGGAGAGTCAAGAAGAATATTGCAAACACTTTTAGATTCATTGGAACACAAGAAGAGAACAAAAACTAAACTTTAGGATTCTGCTGTAAATTTGTTCCCTACAATCCAATGTTAACTCTGGTAATTTGGCTCAGACCTGTGAATTGAAGAAGCATTCCCTGGATCTTACTGCAATTTTCCATTCAGCAGCCTCCCCCTGAACTGCAGTTATTAGCATTCCCAGAAAAGCCCCCAAAGCAGAACCAGGCTCAAGAATGCATTTATCAGCAGATGCAATAATAGGAAATTTATTGCCCTGAGGAGGCAGCTCTTGTAGAGTATATATATATTTTTTGGACGCTGACTTCTGAATTATTTGGTAATCACTTTATTTGTTGGCCTTACGAGACACAGAAAACGACTGCAACTGTTTACTGACTGTTTGCCTCCACTTTTCTTGTTGTCATTGCAAGACCTGGAGTATTTGCTCTGGGCTAATTGGCTAATGCTTGTTCAAACTGACTCCTGCTTTAAATCTCTTCCCAAAGGAAGAGCTCAGGGCAGCTATTAGAGAAATGATGCTGTTGGTGTTCTTTTCTACAGGATTCTCACAAGATTTCTTGGTCCTTCTTACCCCCCTTTTCTTCTCTTGCTGAGATGTTGCTTCTGCACCTCAGAACACCCAGATTTAGTGGATGAGGTCAGCATGTGCCCAGATCACTGCTTCAGATGGAGAATTAAACTATTCAGTGAATCCTGCAAAGCTGCACAATATTTCATTCCAGTCTCACTGGAATGAATGGCAATAATGTTGAGATTTGAGTATTATTAATGCAATGTTCTCACAGGAGTTACTGGTTGTCTCAGGATATTATGGGACACTACGGTCGCTATAGAATGCCCCACGTTGATCAACAAAACCTGACAATACTTTTTACAAAGTCTTGTAGCTCCCCACAGGAGGTGTTCTCCACACAGGTGTCCCTCATTGATTTTTCTCCTATTTCTCAGTGTCAGCGAATTCATAAGAGCAGAAAAACAAAAAAATCCCAGAATACTCATCACCTGCTACCCAATGTCCACAGAATCCCAGAAGGGTTTGGGTTGGAAGAGTCTTTAAAACCCATCCAGTGCCACCCCTGCCCTGAGCATGGACATCTTCCACTAGCCCAGGGCGCTCAAAGCCCCGTCCAGCCTGGCCTTGGACACTGCCAGGGATCCAGGGGCAGCCACAGCTTCTCCGGGCACCCTGTGCCAGGGCCTGCCCACCCTCACAGGGAACAATTCCTTCCCAATATCCCATCTAACCCTGCCCTGTGGCATTGGGAAGCCATTCCCTGTGTCCTGTCACCACATGCACAGGTGTTATTTTGAGAGAGGGGTTCTTTGCTTGCACTTGGGGCTGATTTTTTTCCTTGGTAGTCATTTCTCCTCCAAAATTTTGGTCCGAGTCTTCACATAGGCAAAAAGTAACCAAAAATAAAACTTCCCCCCTCTACAGCTCATGCAGTCTGGGGCCTGTGCTGGAAATCTTACTATTGATAAATTCAGATGGGAAAATACAGGAGAGAGTTTCTCAAGAAGGTCCAGTTCCTACAAACAATGTGTTTCATCAGGGTGGCCCTTTATTCAACACCACACTTCAACACGACGAGAGATGTACTTCAGCCAACATGGGAAGAGGATGCAGGTAATCAGAATTTTGGGGTATTTGCCCAAACCACCCCCACCCTTTACCATTAATGAGTTCCTTTAAAGCTTACCCCAAGTCTCCAACTGGCAATAGGTACTAAGGAAACAATATTTTGAATCATTCTAAGAGAATAAAAATACATTGATAGAATATTTGCACTGTAAATACACCCTCCTGTATGGTGAGGTAATTTCTACTTTGTGGGACCTTTAATTTATCTGCTCTAGGTGACAATTATCAGGCAGAAATCACAGCTATTATTCTTTTAATCTAATCAGGTATGGTCTAGTTTACTTCCAGAGGTATCCTATTGACTAAAAAAGAAAGCTCTAATGATTCACAGTTTCTCTGGGATCAGTTTGTCATAATTTGATTAATTCCCTCCTCATCTTCTTCTTTCTTTCTAATGTTATAAATCATCCTGATCAAATTATTGTCACTTTCTCCATACAGGCAGAAAAAAGACAGATTGTCTTTGCTGTCAGCAGTTGGCAGAAGTCTGAAATATGAAGTTTGTTAAAACTTATGAACAAGCGAAAAGTACAGACTCCAAAAACTGCAGATTCCTTCCAGAGCTCCATAGACAGGGCATATATTAATCATTCATACAATTTCATCTCCTTCTTATCCTCTGTCTTACTTAAATGCAGGAGTTTTGAGTCAAATTTATCATTGTAAATAACCAGAGCGGGGGGGAAAGAAGAGTAGATTTCTGCAAAAGCAGTGATTCATGAGGGAAACTTTGATTTTGCTTGATATGTCTTGTCTGAATCTCTTCTAAATTGCTCAGCCTGGAGGCTGTATTTCATTTTTGTATGTTATCCAGTGCTCATCTAGAACAGCCCATAGCACTGCAGTGGAGGAAACATGGAATGCCAGCATTCTCCCCCAAATAAAAGCCATATTTCCTTGGGAAATTATTCTCCTTGGAAGTGCCTTTGGCTCCCATAATATTCCACATGCAGTTTTTGCTAAGAATCACATCTTCCCTCATTTTATATCCTCAAGCTACTCTAGTGATTAATCTGGTTAATTTAAGTTTGGAGAACATGCTTAGGTTGAACTTTTGATTTTACTGACTTATCTAAAAATTTTTCTAAAGAGCAAGTACAACTAATTAAGAATCTTCTTGCTGCCAATATTACATAATTAAACTAAATCACAGGATTATATAGTAACTGGGAATAATCTGATTCTGAGAATGTCATGATTTATTTTCCCCAAAATGAGAGGAGTACTAGGGAATAAGCGACAGAAACCTCACCTGGAGCAGTTTTCTAACTAAAGACTCATTTTGAAAATGACAAAATAAGATTGGAACAGGTTGTACAAATGAGAAGGAAAATAATTTAATTTTATGTAAGTGTCATTATGTTTGGCTTAAAGCTCAAAAAAAGCAAAAATGAGAGGAATTTCAATTAAGTCTATAATATCATTAAATGAAAAAACCAGAGTGATGCAATGTTCCTGATGAAAGCTCAGGGTTGATGTGAGGTGGGAAACTTTTTCATAGAATGAGAAGTGTGTGTACACAGGAAGAAAATAGTACAAACTTATACAAAATGTGTTGATTCACCTACAAGAACACCTTTGCTTCAGTCCTTCCTCCAGCTGCGGTTCTTGAACTGGTATTTTACAGTTACAGCCGTACAAATCTGGGCAGGCATTAGTAAAACTGTCACACTTGCTGAGCCATTACACTGTAAAAGTTTTATTCTCCCATTAAAGCAGTGGAAGATGAGCCTGGACCAGACTGTCCAATACAACTGCTCTAGAAAGGGATAAAACCGGGTAAATTGAGTTGATCCAACACAACTGCAGCATTAAGGACTCTTCTGTCCTGCTGCTGTGATTTTACACAGGCCCAATGCCAGGCACCCACGAAGGCAACTTGCTCACTTTCCCCTGCCACAGCTCGGCAGAGGAAGAAAAAGGAAAAAAAAATTAACGAATGCTTCATGAGTGAGATAAGGACCAGGAGAAACACTTCAAGGGCAAAACAGGCTCAACTTAAGTTGGAAAGTGAATATATTACTGACAGAATCAGAGGAGGATAATGAGAAGTAAAAGAAGCCCTGAGAACATCTTCCCCCACCCACAGCCCATCCCTCCTTCCGACCAACAGTGCACGGGAAAGGGCGTGGGGGTTTGGTCAGTTGGTCACCTGAGGTTTTCTTTGGCAGCTCAGGGAGAGGAGTCNTGGCAGCTCAGGGAGAGGAGTCCTT
>VYZQ01044629.1:0-22874 GCA_013400655.1 Mystacornis crossleyi
AAAGTTCCATGCTATTCCTTCCTTACCACTCTGGCTGCCTGTTGAAGAGAGCACTGGATGGGTGGATGTAGACCACTTGCTGGTCAATGAGTGTCCGATAGCCCTCCTGGGGATCCTTCTTTGCTGCGTTCCGGAAGAAGCCGCTACAAATGGCCTTCTGGACCCGAACTGTTGCCTTCCCACAGGACACCACATCCAGCTTGTGCCTGCCAGACAAGAGTTAGAGAGGAAAAGGTTAGAGCTCTCCAGATTGGATGCAGCTACCAAGACCAGCTTAGCAAATTTTCTTTAGCTATTACAATGCAAGAAGAATAAGAAACAGTCAGTTCTTGTCCTCCTTGACACGCTCACCTGTCCATAATGCCCAACATCTGCTTGCGGATGTCCTGCGCCCGGCGTAAGGATCGGGCCTGGATAAAATTTTCGTAGCACCAGGGATTTGAAAACTTATTATTCTTCCAGGAATTGTACACAGCCAGCAGGGTGAGGTGGTCGCCCTCTGTTTGATGGAACTTGGCTTTCTTTTGATCAGCAAGTGCTTGTTTATCCTAACACATGAAGCATACATTAATCAGATAGCTACATCATAGAGAAAATCCCTGGGCAATACGAATGACACAGGCTCCTTGTCATTCATATCGTGACGTTTTAAACCTGTCGTGACACAGGTGATACAAGATTAAGACAACACAAAATGTTTTATTCAGTTTCAGTCCCTATGTTTGAAAGAACACATCAGAGTCAACGGCTCTGCAGGAAGCACATGCCCACACTGAAGTCAGTTTTCCTACTGCTCTAGAAATAACTTCAGTTACTCAACAAGAAATGTGCTGAAGCTGTAGGTTTGGGCCTGGTGATCCACACACTTCTCCTCACTTCTCCCATCTGCACACAAAACATCAATCTAATACTGCAGCTACATAGATCAAAACTGAAGATAACAGACTACCCTGCAGAGGTAATGGATCCAAGACAAACCTGATCCCACCACAGCAGAGTCTGCTGCTTACTGACTTAGAAGAAAGCAGCACAGGATAGAGGTGCCAAGGAGAAATCCTTTCTGTGTACCCGAGAATGCAAAGGCAATCTGAACTCCAGAGCTGGGACTGACTTGGTTTAGGCTGTATGTGTTCATTGGGAAATGCAAGAGCAATTTTAAGACTTCACTTCAACCTTCCCATCTGCAAAGAAACTACTGACACCACAGCTACAGGCCCTTAAATGAAAGGGAACATCACAGAGGTAATGCACAAGCACACGGTCTGACCAAATTACAGGTGTCTCTTGGGAAATATGCTCAGTCCTAAGCCCTGAGGCCCTCACACCAAACGCACCCAGAGTGTAACACTGCTGCCCCCTGGCTCCGTTCCTCACCTTGGGCCTGTAGAACACATTCTGCACTGACAGCATGGAGACTATCGTCAGCATCTCCTCGCTGCATCCCAGGTGTACAGACATGATCAACATCTTACACAGCATAGGCTCCAAGGGGAATTCTGCCATCTGCAAGAAACACCTTTCATTCAGTGAAAAATCCTGAGGTTTTTCAGTGCAAAAGAAAGCAGTGCCCTTTCTCACATATTTACTTTCCAAAGAGGTGTGCTTGACCCAGAATAACTTAACTCAACGTGAAGCAAATTATTTGCCTGTATTCATTAACACAAGAATATCCCAATACTTAAAAGAAATTTTTAGACATTAATAAATGTAAACTTATGAATAAGGAGAAACACTAGTTGCTCCTTAAAAAGCAGAAGTTACGTAACTGTGATAAATGAAAAGCTACCAATAAAACACAAGAGAATGCCAGCAAAAGGAAACCAACGATGCCAGGCAAGGCCTGCTGCAACTGCTCTCACACCATCTCCTAAATACTGGCAACCCAGGCAGTGGTAAGAGGTATTTTATTTTGCCTACCCTGCGCCCAAGTCGAGTGAGCAGTCCCTCATCATCCAGAGCTCCCAGGGTGTAGAGCTGCTCCATGGCAGTAATCAGAGTTTCCATGGGGGGAGCATCCATAAAGTCAAAGGACAGCAAATCGTTGATGCCCATAGCCTGGGAGGGATTGGAGAAAAGCCAAGTTAAAACCCCGAGAAGGAAGACGACAAACTCCAGCCAGAGATGTCACAACAAGCAGTGAGGCACTACAAAACTTTCAGCGACCCTCGTGTCCTTCCCCTGACTGCAGGCGCAGCCATGAACACACAGCTGCCCTCCTGCACTTGAAATAATGAGCACTGGCCCACGGCACCCATGCACTGCCCGACTTTCTGGGCTGTTCCTTTGGTACTGCTGCACGCATCTCTCAAGCAAGGTCAATCAGGTGAGGAGAAACACAGGCTAAATGCTGCTTTTGAGGACTTCTGTCTTGTAAAGCAGTGTGGCCTGACAGCTCCACAAGATGTTAAATATGTTCCCAGAAAGGGCAATGGCAGCAGCTTTCCCCACTGTGACTGGGTTAATCCCGTTCAGGGAGTTCCAGAGGGATGGTACATACTTAGACATGCCAAA
This sequence comes from Mystacornis crossleyi, assembly GCA_013400655.1. Classification (NCBI taxonomy): domain Eukaryota; kingdom Metazoa; phylum Chordata; class Aves; order Passeriformes; family Timaliidae; genus Mystacornis; species Mystacornis crossleyi. The sequence continues at coordinate 2,512 of VYZQ01044629.1, forward strand.
GTCTGCAGCTCTAAACCCCCTCTGAAACAATCTGTCTGATCTGTTAACAATATAAATCTGCCCTACATAGGAAATGTTACTGCTCTTGAGATTTATGTTTCTCCTACCTCCTCTTAACTGTTCTGTGCAGCTGAAACTCATCTTTTAGGTGGATACCCAACAGAACAACCCTCAATAGAAAAACACGGGAGCAAGCCTCGTGCCTGAGAATTGCTTTTGTTGGAAGTCTCCCTTCCAAAATATCTCTGTTGACTAGAAGGATCTGAAATTACAGCAGTACTTCCCGAGACTCAAAGGCAGAGACTCATTTATTGAAACACTTATCATGCAGGCCTGCTACAAGCTGGTGAAATACCTACCTTCAGGGAAAGCACTGTGCTGGCCAAATTTGTTCTCTGGATTTCAGGCACGTTGGTGGTTAGCATCTCATCTCGATACGCACGTTCTGTGTATAACCTGTAGCATTTTCCTGGGCCTGTTCTCCCAGCCCTTCCTGCACGCTGCTTGGCTTGAGCCTAAAGATAACAAGGCATCTCAGTGAACAGGCACAAACTAGAACAGGTGAAAACAAGTAAAATAAAATGGTTATTCACAATTTTACTTGTATTGATAGAAGGGTTTCCAATACAACACAGGAAGGTATGTATTCTGTAAGTGCAGCCTCAAGGAGCTTCGTGGAGATATCAAAAATGTGGTTTTATCATGGCCTCATTTTGCTCACGTGTGCTTGGTTGCCACACTGGCAGGACACATAACACCCATGGGGAGAGCCAAACACAGGATGTCTACCTGTGAAATCGGTGTCACCACCAGCTGGTCAATTCCAGTCTTGGAGTTATAAACTTTCTGCTTCACAAAGCCAGGATCAACCACGTAATATATCCCATCAATAGTCAAAGATGTCTCTGCAATGTTGGTGGCAATGACGACCTGCAAATCACAGTTTGAGTCAGCACCAGTTCTGTGTCAGGCTGCCAAGCCAACCCCACCACTCAGCTCCATCCATTGGTATCACACGAGCAGTTTGTTAGAAGTGCAACCACTGCTGCTTAGTGTGGAAAGGAGAAGTGTATACACAGAGAATAGAAGGAGACGTTATCTATGAAGATGGACAGGTTTTAAGTATCTACCTTTGTTTAAAGTTTGGTCAAAAAGGGCAAAGAGCATTGTAAAATCCACAATTAGAAGCAAGACAAAGCTTGCAAGCAGACTGCACTGACTTCAGAGAGATTTTTTTACCTATCACTCGGACACAGCCTGTATTTAGACAAAAGTCTTCCTGAGACTGTATCTCTGGATATACACTAGTTGGTTGGTAGGAAATTTACCTCCTTCTAACAGGAACTGCATTTAGATTTTAGATTAACTGAAGTTAATATCCTTTAAAGACACCATTAAATAACGCACCGAGAACATTCCACACAAAGGTTTGCTACACCAGATGTTTTTATATGTGTTTTCAAAGGCTTAGATAATTTGGTATGTATACGATCAAAAATATGCTCTAAGCTGTAAATTACCTTTTCTCCAAAAACTGTATCTTTTCAGCAGCATAACACACACCCCCTACTAAAATGTACCAGCAGAAGATGAAGGCACACATAGATGAAATTACCTTTCTGCTCCCTGGGGGGGCTGGGTCAAAGATCCTGGTCTGCATTTCACTGGGTAAAGCTGAATATACTGGTAGGATAATTAACTCTGGAACATCAGGTCCTAGAGATTTCATCCTTTCATAGAGGATTTCACAGGCAGTGTCAATCTCCTCCTGGCCAGTTAGAAAGACCAAAATGTCACCTACACAGGAAGCAAATTAAAACATGCACAGAATCAGTTCTGTTCAGTAAAACTCCTGCATCATCACATTTCCACTCCTCCTATTTTCCACTGATGAGGATCCCCAACTTTTGCTAGCCCCTGAGCAGCAACTCTTAGCCAGAGGCAACATACTTCAGGCTTTCACCCAACTTTTTCAGCATTTTAATTACTGTATTTGCAAACAAGAAAGAGCAGTCCTGACAGCATTTTGCTCACGTTACTATCATGATCCATGACTTACAGAAAGACCCTGCTCAGAGGTCCCTAAACCACCAGTAACCCAAGACCATTCTCTACTCACCTGGTGGCTCTGTTAAATGGATCTGCATTACTGTGATCAGACTGGCATCCAAATAATCTGTCTCTGGCTCTTTTGTGTACAGAATTTCTACTGGATATGTTCTTCCAGGAATTGTGAAGATTGGTGCTTCATAGAAATACTGAGAGAATTTCACAGCATCCAACGTTGCTGATGTCACTATCAACTTCATATCCTGCCGCTTCTGCACTGTCTGGAAGAGGACAAAGTTCTCAAGTCATTTATTACCTTTGGAATTATGAACATATGGCACTTGATTGAAGTCAGAGAAATACAACCAGTAGTACAAGGTGTTTCAATGTCTGAGTAGAGGGGCAGCTCATCCCAGTACCCAGAATTTCAGAAAATTGACCACTGAGGTCTCATTTGAAGCCTCCCTTCGCAGTATTATCACAAGAAAGCATTTGGCAGAGAAGAATGAGCACAGCAAGAACACTCCCCCTGCTCACCCACCATTATGAACATCCAAGATGCCCAATCCTCATTGTTTCTGCTGCATTTTGCTTGCTCTGCCTTCACACTGAGGCTCATTTCACCAAGATTCAGACCACAAACCATTATGGGCATTTGCTCTGCTTCGGAAGAGACTCCTGAAGCACACGTACGAACCTGACCTGTGTGACTCCACCTTTGCCTGTGCTCTCCTACCCGTACAGAGGACACAGAAGCAGTAAAAACCCAATGCTAATTACCTTCTTGAGGAGCCCAAAGAGCACATCTGTGTGTATGGTCCTCTCATGGGCTTCATCCAGCATGATGATGGCATACTGGGTCAGATCCGGATCGATCAAGCACTCCCTCAGTAACATCCCATCTGTCATGTATTTGATGACAGTTTCAGGGCTGGTGCAGTCTTCAAACCGAATGGTGTAGCCAACCTGCAAGGAAGAGTTGCACAGGAACGGAAATTACACAGTTATCAGAAGGTTAACTCCCAGTTTGATTAGTCCACAAACTCATTTTACAGCCTACAAGGGAACAGACACACGAGAAAACGAGCTCCAGTACTGATTGTTCCTACTTTTCCTCATGCTTATTTTAGCATATTCAACATGGAAATTCACCTCTTGTCCCAAGCAGCAACCAAATTCCTCTGACACCCTCTTCGCAACGGACATTGCAGCCACTCGGCGAGGCTGAGTACATCCAATCTTCCCTCTTGAGGTATACCCTGCCTCAGCCAGGTATTGGGTAATCTGTGTTGTTTTCCCAGATCCTGTCTCTCCAATAACAATCAGAATCTGGTTGTCATGCACAGCCTGGAAAAGGTGAGAAAACATACACTTGTCAAAACTTTTAGAAAATCAAAACAAAACAAACAAACTCAGCATGGTTTATCTAGGACTAGATTGAGCCCCTATTGCTCTTTCTTCAGTTGACCCTGACCAAAAATCATGTAAGTATTCCTACTGATCAAGTCAGCAACCTCTTTAACTGCTCAGCTGACTTATCCCTTGCCCACAAGATCCCAGTATCAATTCTGACTTGTATCAGTAAATACCTGGAACTTTTATTAAAGTATACAGATATATAATACTTTAAAACACATTTTGTGAACTAAAGCTCTGCACTTAAAATTAACAGCTGGCTATTCACCTGTCAAAAAGCTAAACCAAGAATATTTATTTTAAATTAATGCTTGCTCAAACCAGAATGCCATTTCAAGAATCTTACTTGTATCAGCTGCTCCTTCAGTCTGAAGATTGGGAGACTTTCTCTCTGTTCAATGATGGAAAGCTGGGTCTTCTTACCATAAGAAGCTTTGTTGCCACCAAATGCATGTTTCTTCCACTCTGGGATATCATTTGGCATCATCCCAATACCTCGCATGTTTGCAGCTATTTGTCTTCCATCCACTAGAAAAGAAACAATTTCATCATTACATCCAGGTTCACACAGCACAGGCCCTGGTGATCCTGCTCCACTTGTTCCATCACTCAGGCCTTCTATTCTGTGTGTTTAAATGTTTTTTAAGTTCCTACACGAATACCCCCACCATTACAGGATATACCTGTACACTTCCCTTGATATTCTCATTCCCATTTCAGTGGAAAAGCATTTCTTCTTTGACTCACTTTTAAAGTGTGGCAGACAAACAAAGTATCAAGACATTTCTCCTGGGTTGCTCAAGAAGCATGAAAAAGGCAGAGTGTGCTCACACATACCATCAGGGAGAGGATCCACCCAGTGTGTGTTGAGGCCCATGGGGATAGAATCCATCTCTGCTTCTCTCTGGGCTTGTTTAAGCTCTCGCCTCTCTTTAGCTAAAGCACTTTGCATCATTGCAGCCTGGGACAAGGAACCATCTGGATTCTGGAAAGCAACAAGAAAGGACTTCAAGCACTACCATTACTTCAATTATCTTTCTGTTGTCGCTGTCCTTCGGAAGCAACTTCTGCTTTAAAAAATGTTAAATTTTGTTTATTAGATTTCCAGGATACTTCCATTAGGCTAGCCTCGTGAACTTTCATGGTCAAAACTAACGTGGAGCATTCTCACAGTGCCCAGTCAGAAGGATTATGGGCACAACCAATGAAACATATTTCTCTACTACCTTCTACTTTCAAAAGGTAAGAAAAAGCAGAACAGAGAAAGTATGTTCTAACACACTTATGTAAAATGGCATTTCAGTTCCATTATTCAACTTTGCTGTCACCAGTTAAGCTAGAACCCAGCTTTACTAGGAAGGAGCTTCAGTTCAGTGCTTATGTTTTTCAGGGCTCTCAGTAATGTGCAGGTGAGAAACTGGTTGTTAAATTACCCAAATATTTATATAATTAAATCAAGTACATTGGTTTTAGCCCTGGAAATCTCTTACCTTTACTATTTTAATGGGACTCATATCCATGCTCTGCTTAGTGTGACCTCGAAGAAATGGTGGCTCTTCTTCAACTAGCTCAATCTCAAGATCTTCATCTAAAATCCACAAGTGACAATTGTTATACAAAAGTTAAACATCTTTCAGGAACGTAAAAATGCCTTTTCAAATAATGCTTGCTATGTATTCTTGATTATGAGGTGCTTAAGAGATCTAAAAGTGAAAACACCACAAATAAAAATGCACAGATAGGGCATATCCAAATGACACTAATAATACAGCCAGAGGAACCCTAGTTCCAAATGTACAAAATGACAGCAAATCGTGAGATGCTTTATAGTTACTTCTATCATCAATATCTCTTTGAAGCAAAATACATCCAGAAAGACAAGGAATTTGCAATAGGATTACTGGGAAATATTACCTTCTTCGTCATCAACTTTAGGAAGAATCCCAGTCTCCTCATCAAAGTCAGGAAACTCTTCCTTGGAAAGCACATTAGCTGCAATCATCTGGGAACAGAACGAAGACAACGTGAGTATGTCCCCATGAACGAACACACTCATGCCTATGACTCAGTTCTAACACCAGTCCTGTAAAACAGGAACAAAGGAATGGTCCTATATCCTGGCACACCTGTCCCCAGGTCACCCAGCCTCTGACCAAACAGCCCTTCGGTTATTCCAAACAGCATCCAAAGAGTCCCAAATCAGAGGACAGCAATTCAGAGTTAAGGAGTAAGTTACACAGTCGATTAATCCAAGAGCTGTATTCCAGTTCATTAAACTCCCTGGCAACTTCACTGGCTGACAGCCCATTTCCCTGAAGGCAGCACACACCTGTTTGATTTCCCATTTCTCGGGGTCTGAAATGCGGGTGAGGCGTTTCCGTTCCAGGCTGTCGTCCTCCACCTCCGGGGCGCTCACCAGGGACAGGTGACTGGGTCTGTCCGGGTTCCTCATGGAGGTTTCCTCGTTGGTTTCTCCAACCAGGTTCCTTCTACGGTTTGGGTTCAAGTCTTCCCCAGTGTCTTGATCAACATCCTACATTAGATGGATTGAAATGATTGATCAATCAGCTCTACGTTTCTCCTTATCTACTAACTCTGGTGCTTTCTAATGCCACTAACAGCCCATTCACAGAAAATGCTGTTTTGCAGGTTTTCTATTTTTTTCAGCTGGCACTGCCAGGTAAGAACATCCTCAGGTACAGAACAGTCTACTCTGTCTTAGCAGTAGTAGTGATTTAGCTTAAAATTAAAAGTTTCTCTCCTACTGAAAAAGGAAGAAAAACAGTAACAGCTTGAGGTTTGCCTTGCCTCTTTGCTATCATGTCAAGCCAAGAAATTGTTAGGAACTTTACATCAAAACTAAGAACCTAGAGAAAAAGAGTAAAAAGTAACAGAACAGTAACTTAGTTTTTCACTCCCACTTGAATGAGGTTATGATTTAGTTTCCATCAAAAAGAGCAAAAAATGGCAAAAAGAGGCATAATTTTAAGAATTTTAGCAGCTCTGTACCTTCATGCTCAGGCTGGTTTTGGATCCAGTAAAGGATAACACTTTGACTTTCACTCTTTGTCCTTTGCTCACAACATCAGCAACATTGGCAACCCGTCCCTCTCTTCGCAGCTCTGAGATGTGGACCAAGCCTTCCCATCGTTTCCTGGGGGTGAAGCAGAGGGGCACGAGAGGGGCACATTAGTACACTGACAGAATCTAGATTAAAATATTTTGCTGTCAACTGATTGTTTGCGTACGATCACAAACTGGTTTCTGTATTAAGAATTTTGTAATTCTCTGCTATCAAATTTATTTTTCTGAAACAGTCCTTCAGTTTGACAGCAAAGTCCACCATACCTTCCGGTAGCCTCATAACATCTTAGAGGTACCAGCAGAAAAGAGAACTCAGCTGAACTAGTACCAGATCTACTGGGGACATCAGGAGGTACCTGAGTCCTTCCAGCTGCACGAAGCATCCAAACTGCATTATACTGGTGACTTTGCCGTTGTAGATGTCTCCGATGGACGGCTCCTCCGCTGGCGGACGGTCTACGTGCTTGTCTCTCCACCTCTCGTGGCTCTTCTCACTGTACTTGTCTCGATCCCTGCGGTCCTTACTGGGACTCCAACTTCTGCTCCTTGACCGGTATCTGGATTTTCCCCTGTTCTTATCCCAAGTCCTGGAGCGAGACCTGGAGCGAGATCTGTGCCTTCGCTTCCTGTCCCTGCTACGACTTCGGCTCCTCTTCCTCTTCTTCGCCCTGACACACAAACATTACATCTTGGCAGTGAATTTCCACCCCAGGCAATGGCAGCAGCCGAGACCTTCCCCCAGACACACCAGGCACCTACCGATGGTCGCTGCCCCTCTGCTTGCCCTGCCTGTCTGCACTCGGCATCAGAGCTTCGAGTTCTTTCAGGGCATCCGCTGCCACTTTCACATCATCTTCATCCAGCATGTTCTGCAGGAACAGAAAGCTGTTCTGCAAAAGGGCTGATAAAGAGCCTGTCACAAAGAATTAATCTACAGAATGATCATCATACGTGTATCTATTTAGAAAGAAAGCAAGATAAAAAAAGATCAGACTCCGTATGATACAGACAAAAGGTAATAAAGCTCTCTCCCTATTTGGCCACAATACTGAGACAATTCTGCTTTCATACAAAGGAAAGTTCCATCTCAGTGTTCCAAATTATTACAGAAATACAAAATACAAGAGCCTCACAGCATCTGAATATACAAAATTTTTCATTAGCTTGTAATGCATTGTTACTTTGAACATTATATAAGGAAGGCCAGGCTACAAATTTCATGTCAAAAGAGTCTCATCTTCCACATATTCTGCAGAACAGTATCAACATGGCAATTGCTAACAGCTACTCTTTGCAACAACGCATAGTAACACCAGCCTTCAACCTCTTCCACATTTCATTTCTCATAGTTCACATTTATCCATGCACTAGACAGAGAAAAAAGGTTGAAACTAACTGGGAAAAAAACAGTTTTCACACAGTCACAAAAGAAATTTGAAATGACCACCTTACCCTGATGTTGGGATTGTCTGGCCTGCAAAGGGCTGGATACAACTCCCTCAACTTTTCTTTCTCTGATTTGGGTTTGACAATTGCCTCTGATTTTGAGATTAAAAAAAAAAAAAAAAAAAAAAAAAAAAAAAAAAAAAAAGGCACAATGAAACACAAAACTTAGAAGTGCTGCAACAATTCACTCTTGATTTTTCTGTAATCAAATATAAAGTTTAATTTTCATCCGAATGCAAAATTTGATACAGCTTTTACAGAGAGTCAATTCAAGGAATACCGTGCTACCTTCCTCCAAATAAAATTCTGATTGTTATATGAGTATGTGAAGGACTGAATAGTCTGAGGAGTAAACTCAGAATAACAACAGCAGGATGCATGCTGCCATAGGATTTGCCCTACAAGACTAAAACAGAAACTGCATCAGTCCCACCAAACACTGAGCCACTGGCTCCACCTACCTTTGCTTGTAGAAGGTTTTGCTGGAGGCCGCATGGTCTGTATGAGACGCAGCAAGTTACTAATGAGGGAATCCTGAAAAAATTAATAAGATGCTTTAAGAATGACGGCAACACTTTCATTATTAGAATGCACAAGTGAGGGTTTATTCACAAGGCAAAAAAAAATCTCAATTCTTAAGATGCAGGTTGGTTTTTAGAAAGCATCACTGGACTTCGTGTACATCCTAAAAAGGTGCAAATTGAACCCGAAAATAGTTATGATAATTTCATCTAAGTGACTTTTCCGTTAATCATTTTTAATCACCTATTTAATCCAACTACAGTTATTTCTGAGGAGTCGATAAACACAGCATATAAGCATCATAAGATGACTTATGACAACATTTGCCTTCATGAAAAGTTATTTCTTCCATATTTTATATGCTCAACATAACAGTAAGTGAGTCCTCAGGAGCATGCTCTTCAAAGACTACAAAAGTTTTTAAAAATGTGAGGGAGGGGGAGGCAGAGGAGACAGGAATACCAGAAACTGATTAGTATATAGTTTTCCAAGTGGAGAAAACCAATAATCACTCCTCACAACTCTCTCTTTTAAAAAGAACGCTCTATAAAATACACCACAACAGGAAGAATACATAAATTACGTTCAGGTCTCACTTACAGTGAACTCAGCACCATTCTTCTGAAGAATTGCTTTAAACGTGTCAAACGTGGTATTTTTCTCGGCAAGGCTTATCACAAACTCGGCTGTGAGGAAAAGGTATGAAGTACATTAAAACAATTAAGCAAAAAGCGGTGTAAGGACTGCACGTGGGGCCAGAAGCTGCTGTGGCAGTGCGGGGTCCAGCCAGGCCCCTGTGGCTGCTGCGGGCCCGAGGGAGCTTCCCCTCAGCTCCCTGGCAGCCCCGACCGAAGCGTTCCCTCAGGCTCACGACAAGTTTTTTTTGAAGAAAAACAATCCGCTTTATGGTCTAAACTCGAAAAGCACCCTCACAAAATGCGTCCGGCCCCACGGAAAGGGCTACAAGGGCCCTCCCCAAGCTGCCGTCCGGCCGGGAACGCGATACCCACCGGCCGCCGCCTCCGGAGGTGCCCAAAGGCCGCGCCCGCCCCGCTTACCCAGGTCCTTGTCGTTGATGCCCAGGTGGTTGTCGAGCTCGGTGCAGACCTTGGAGACCAGCGACAGGTACTCGAGCTTGGCGAGCTCCTCCGCCGCCGCCAGCTCCGCCATGGCCGCCACGGCCGCGTCCGGGGCGCGCCGGAAGCGGCGCCGTGAGGGGGCGGGGGCCAGCNTTCCCGGGGCAGAGAGGCTTGATGGCTGCCAGCCTGCACGAACCGGCGCGGTCCTGTGAAGCTTTTCCTTCTCCAACAAAGGACGATGAGCTGAGGGTACCCCGACTGTTGTGCTCGGGGATCACGCTCTGGGTACAGCGCAGAACGGCGCGGGGACCTCACCCGGGCCTTGCGGTAAAAGTGTCAGCGCGGGCCCCGCTTCTGTCCCCGGCTGCCCTCGGCCCTCAGGCCCCCCTCTGCTCACCCCCTGCCCGCCGTGGGCACGGCCGAACCCCTGGCAGAAGGAGGGTTGCGGCTGCCGTGCCCACCCGCCCGGCCGTCCAGAGCCTGCGGCAGGAGCAGGGGTAGGAACCCGATCCCAAACCCCCAGTCCCAGGCGCCTGTGCTCACCCGAAATAAGATACAGAGGTCACATTTGCTCTATAGAATATATTATAAATTATATCATGCATCCATTAACAAAATATACAAAGCCAACAGAAATATCTCTATCTTAAGCCTGAACATACAGCATCTAAAATCTAGTAAAAAGTAACGTGAAGAGAACAGCATCTCACACTTGCCATTTCAATCTGCATTGAGGCGTTCCTCCTCAAATGTTTTAGTTTTGTAATTTATAGAACACGTTAACATTCTGAGTACAAAGGTGCACACAGCGACCATGGGTCCTGCTGGGCCTGGGAGACCCAAGCAAATAACTACACTGCTTCAAAGCGTCATCAGCTTCTGCATTTCACCCCTGTCCTTTCCTCTTCCTTGTTCTAGAGTTGGCATTAGTCAAAAGATACTCAAAACATCACACCCAGGTTAAAGTGGAAAGTTACAGAAGGATCTTTAACTGGTCCACAGCACACAGTTGTACTGGTGTACAGAGAGATGGGAAACACTGCAAAATACTTCTACTGTATTTCAAAATAAACATTTAAGAGTATATCTTCCACAATCTATAAAAATAGGTTTAAAACGAAAGTGGTATGATACATTTCTTTTCTTGAACTATTTTAATGGTATTTTATCTCTATGGGTACTAAGTCTTTTAAAAAATTACTGATAACCTGGTCAGTCACAATACTGACACTGCTTCAGCTATATTGTGACGAAACAGAACACTATTTTGAAGCAGGAGTAATATAAAATATTTTAGAATCAATGGTCTCTTACTGCAGCAAGGAAAAATGTTTACTTGAAAGCAAGAACACAGCCAACAGTGTCACCTGCTGAGGGACTGAGCTCTGAGGAGTTACCTGTGGATACCCCACTGCACAGCAGTGTCTGGTGCTCATCTCTCATCATTCTTCAGACTCAAATCTCTCAGCATATTTAGAATGGAATTCTCAGATTTCCAATTTAAATATGGGCATCTAAAAGAAAATCTTGAGAGACAAATGAATTCTACAGGTGTGGCTATGGAAACACCAGACCAGCTAGAACCACCAGAGGAGACTGTGCACTTCAAAGTGCTTAAGTTAATGCATTTTTCAAACTCTAATGTAAAGTGATGTGATCCCTGCATCAAGCATTCTTTCCATTCCTAAACATTACCAAAATGTGTGCTCCAGTTCAGGTCTGGGTTCCTACACATTCTTGAACTTTTTATGTAGTATTAACAGAGTAAAATGTTTGCACTGTAGTGAAAAAAGTCAACGGTCAAATTTTTAATATTTTACAAAGAGCCTGTAAAGATTCCTGGAAGGGCCTTTCCTACCCTTACACTCCGTTTTTAACAAAATATTTTATGCAGGTTGTACTTCTACTGTTAGAGATCTGGTTTGCACTATCATTCCTGGTTCAGTTGCTGGTGCTGATCCTCCTGCTTCGTTCTGCTACAAGCAACAACTTTACTGGTATTCATCAGTTTAACTGCAGTTACACTTCCAGACTTTTCAAAAGTCGTTTGATGATTCAAGATGGCTTTCTTCTATGAGTAACTTATTTTTCTTAGAGTAATTTGTAAGACTGAAGTTTGTCACAATACTATCGCACATTGGAAAACCAATTACTAAATCATCAGAAGAAACAAAGAAACTACTAGTTTGGGGCATCTCTTGAAAATGAAGCAGGACTACATTTTACAGCAGCATTTTACACTGGTTTCCTATTCCAAAGCTAATTAAGCCAACAAAAAATTTCCAGCTGCCTAAAAAAAAAAAAAGTGCATACACAATAAAATGGGAAGTTCTCATCTGAGTACAAAGCTTAGTTCTATGTGATTCCCTGGTACAAGGATTTGATCTGGAATTACAGATTTAAAGACTACTCATTTAACTGTGAGGTCCAAATAATAAATGAAATTCCGGTCTGCATTTCAAGAGATGCCACAACAAGGGTTGTTTGACATTTCCATGAGGGTAAACAAACAAACAAACAAAAAAGTCAAATTCTCAAAGGAAAGCCAAAGTTTTAAGTCAAACCTCCAAAGAGAGAGCAGCTGAGGAGCAGCCTGCTACTCTTGCAATGTTTAATTAGAGTTTACTCAATGAAGATTATTCCTGTCTCCACCAGGCAGGTTTAGCATCTACTGCACCAGTCTCTGTTACTGATCTGAAGCAATTCAGTTACCACTTCAATCATATTATTGTTGTGTTTCTTCAGCAGCCGCAAGTTCAGCTGCCTGTCGCAGAATCCCATCTCACACAGACTGGACAGCAGAGTGGCAGTCTGCTCCTCTGTAGCTGCAGGCTGCTGAAAACAAAAGATAGTCAGATGAGCTAAAAAAGGTAATTTATTTTTTGCCATTTGAACCAGGGGCCTTGCATTATACTACAAATTGAGGCACAGAGGCTCTTCTGGCCCCATTTAAGCCATTTATAGTCCCTTTGACTGCTCACTTACAAAGGTGAGTTACTACTCTTCCATGATGCTACAAGAGACGTTTCCATCCCTATGGCAGGGATTTCCCAGTCTGCTGAGAGCAGCACACCTCAAAGGGATGCCATCAGACTTCATATTTTACGTGAAATCCAACACAGAATATTGATACCCTTCTAAAACATACACCTATGAATTTAAGGTTGTCGTTTTATGAAACTCACACTGAACACAGGAAAAACATTTACCTGTTCAATAATGGGTGGTCCAGCAAATAATGCTTTGTAGGCAGAAGCAGCAACTGACAAAGCTCCTTTCACGAGTTCTCCTGCAATGCTGCTTCCTTGAGGGTACCTGTGAAGAGACCAGGTGCTGCTTTAGGGTCAGTAAAGCTGAGGGTTTGTTTCAGTGAAATGCAGGTCGCTGCCTGTTGATGTGAGGGCTGCTGCAGAGAACAGCCTGTGCTCCAAAGGAATCAGCAACGTCTGGGAGCTGAGCTGTACAAGAAGCTCATTCCTTTTTTCTTGACACCTATTAAATTATGGGTGTGTGCTTTCCATGAAGTGACCTTTTGTAAAGAGTTGAGTATTCTCATCCAGAAGAGAACACACCTATATGAAAGCTGTGCACTGACACATCCATTTAGGATAGGGTAACCTCCATTTGCTTTCTATGAATACTTAAGTTATTTAATATTCTGCCCAGCACTTTGACTTACTCCTCCAGTGTCGGTACTTTAAGACAACTTTAGAGCCAACTTGTAAAATCACCATTCTAAGAACCCTGAGATTTTCCAGAAAAAAACCCCACAGAATTTTAGAAGCATTCAACTTGAGTTCTTCATTAATTTTGGCTTGCCAGTTCTGCATCCTTTAGATTTGTGTCCAAGATCTTATGAAAACATAGCATGTTTCCTTTAAGAAGGGAGGCCTCTCTCCAAAATAATGACTACATGAAATCTGTAAGCCAGAGCTTCTTAGGTGTCTAACTAAACAGTTCTCAGTCTAAAATAGTGTTTGTAAAGTCACAGCTTCAGCTTCCTTACCTCGGGTATTCTGAGAACTTAGTGAGAAATGCAGAAGACCCTGGCCCATCTTCACCACTGGGTTCTGGAAAAGGAAGAAAAAATGTCAACTTGTCCAGTTAACGACAGTTAAGCTGGAGAAATGCAACACGTACATCAACAGGAAAAAGTGTGTCTCGGTGCAAAAGGAATACTCCAAGTTTAGTTATGCAGCCCAGGTATCCAGGATTGTCACTGCAGTGAAAGCACTCACGAGACTTTCAGAACCACACGACTGATTCATCAGTGGGTGTTTAACACAGAGGAACTGCTGCCTCAGTGACTGTAACAGCAGCTTAAATACATAGCTCATTAATTCCAGAGCAAGGTAATTTTCCAGATGCCTGTAAGTACATCTGAGTATCCTCTTACCATTTCCTATAATAGATGCTCTTAGCTGATCCACAAAGCCAATTATTTCTTTATTTGAAACACCCATATAGCAGAAGTTCAACACCCAGAGAAAAACTAAAATCTTTAGTTAGTGGGTTTCTGCTCCCCTCAAGAGTAATGAGACATCAGATTCAATATTAGGCATAAGGAGTAGGTGACAGCAATAGTCTGCACCCTGCATTAAATACTGTCAATACCTTCTCTTTGTATTTGATTAGGAGGAGCAGAAGAGAGATTCTCTGAAGCTGGTGTGTTTGGTTCTTGGAAGATAGGATCCTGAAGAGATGAATGATTCCTAAGAACATAAGGCAAAAACATTACTATTTTATTTGACATTTACACACATAGTAATGTAAAAATTGGGCAGAAATTCTTCCCTGTGAGATCAACAGAAAAAAGGAAAAAGATCACACGTGCTGCCTTCTGTCCCTCTCTTGCACCCACCTAAATCAGTGAGTACAGGCTCTATAAAAAGTTGCAGGATTTAAGAACATTTACCTCAGTATACGATAAAACTTTTGCTACAAAAATTCCTGTTTGGAAGTACTGGACCGTGCAGACTCTACAGCAATTCCCGCCTCACCATTCTGCTCCTGTCCCCCCAGCATACCTCTGTGTCTGGGGTGAGGTGTCCACAGTCGCTGGGGTTAATGGCACTGCAGCCAGCGTTTGTGAAGTTGTCAAAGTGTCACTGACCCTGTGGGTCTCTGGCTGGCTTCCCCCTTCTGGGTTCTCTGCTGCTGTTTCAGGTTCTCCTGTCTTTTCTAAACCAGGCTGAGAAAGAGCAGAACTGTACATGGAGTCGCCTAAAGGCCGACTGGTGTCAAAGCACTCGGGGAGAATAATGATATAATCCTCTGAAGAAGCAGAGGAGCATTGACTCTGAACATCATCTTTATCATCTTCTTCGTCGCCATTGCCAGCGCCACTGCAGGGGCTGGTGCTCTCATCAGACAGTGGAAGGTCCCCTGGTAGGAAGAAAAGTGAAGTATTAACCATTGTCCATTTTGTACAGACAACAGCAGAGACAGCGTTGTCCCAGCTGTAAGAGACAAGGTTTAGAAACCACTGTAAACCTTCTCTGCTGCTGTTAATGCTGTAATGTGCCCTCCTGTGGGGAGGGTGTAGTGGGAGACAGTCACAGATCTTAATGTTAAGCCTATGCAAATATGCTGCTGGTATTAATGCTTGGAGTAAAAACAGGAATAAGAGCTATAGAGAGAAGCTAAACTGTGGTTTTCAGCTGCTAAATTACACACACTAGAAACAGGTCAGAAACATTTCAAGCTACGTGTAGAAAATATGGAGGCACCAGTCACGCATAATGTACGAGTACTTACTTGAATACCCAACTGGAACCTTTTGGTCTCAATCTGGCTTCTTTAAACAGCTATTAAACTAGCTGGTTGTTAAAGTACTGACACAAATTTTCTGATGAAATGATTCTTACAACTGAGACAATCTAATGATTCTCTTCATGTAATGAAGCTCCATTTCCTAGAACAGTGTCAGATCTTCTTACACATGATTTTTTTACAGCTTTATGTTACATTCAAACCCATTTTACTTACCACAGGAATTTTCTGTCATTGGCTCTGACTGATCAATCTTTGCTTCCTTTTTGGAAGTGGAATTACTATTTATCATAGGGGATTCTTCATTTATCATATTGCAACCGAAGGTGTCTTGTAGTGTTTGTAAAGAGTCTAAAAAAACCAATCAGGAAAAACAATTAAATGGTATCAACCACCTGAGCTGAGCAATTTGTGTCTCATGTCTGACTGCAAACAAGTCAAGCCAGAGAAGGCAGCTAATGACAGTACTTACTCTGGAGGATTTTGGGGGTTTTTTGTGGGGGTTTGTGGTCAGGTGCAGCATCCAGGGTCAGAGATCGAATTACAGTTTCACAGACAAACTGAGTCCCACTCATATCTTCTTCCCCTTCTTCCTGGTTCAGTGCATGTTCAGCTTTCACTCTCACCACAGAAGAGTCCACAGAAAGGCAGGCTTCTGCCATGCCTTGGGAAGGGAAACATAACAGATTTTACCATCGCAGCAAGGAAATGTGACTATAATCAGAAGAATTTTTTAGACTAGCCACAGCTAATATTGACTCTGTGTGTTAAATCCTGCTGAAACTTGAAAGGTTTTTCAATTCAGCTCAAGCTGAATGCGAAAGTGATTAGGAAGTATGGGGACCACACCTGGAATGTTTTGAGTATAACCTAGTCTATAAAGGGCAGATTGTTAATTCTCCCAACAATTCTAGTGGTCAGACAACTCAAAAGAAGCATTTGAGAGGACTTTATACAAGGGCATGCAGTAATAGGACAGCAGGGAATGACTTTAAGATGGAGGAGGGTATATTTAGATTAGATATTGGGCAGAAATTCTTCCCTGTGAGGGTGGGGAGACCCTGACATAGGTTTCACAGAGAAGCTGTGGCTGCCCCATCCCTGGAAGTGTCCAAGGCCAGGCTGGACAGGGCTTGGAGCAACCTGGAATAGGGGAAGCTATCCCTGCTCATGGCAGGGGGGTGGAACTGAATAATCTTTAAGGTTCCTTCCAACCCAGACCATCCTGTGATTCTGTGATTTCTCTTTCCGAATCCACATTATACTCCAACCGCTACAATCACTAAGGCAGTGTCAGACTCCAGGTTTATGAGCCAAACAAACTTTTTCTTTTTTTCCAAAGAAGGGGAAGACAGTAGTTAGAATTCCTTTTAAACATCAGGTTTGCTGCCTACACAGAAGTGACAATTATCCTCCCTTCACCCCCAAGCTCCTCAGGACTATTGCTTACCAGGCACTAGTTTAAATCCACTCCCCTCGTTCTCCTCCTCTATCTGACCTAAGCCAGGTTTCTCCAGCAAGGGGCTGTCACGTGGCAAAGGGGACATGCATGGAGTCATGTCTGGAAAACACAGGGAGCAAAGATAATTGGCACTAAAGGAGAAGGAGTCTCCAGGAGGTAACATTTTAAAAAGTTCTTCTTTTTAAGGGACATTCTTTCAAGACTGAAGGAGGTTATTTTGCAAGATAATCTAGTGGAATAAACAACTAGCTTTGCATTACACTGCCACTGGCTGTGCAAAGAAAATGGCAGCATTCCTCAACATCTGGAATGTCACGATCTTGGGGATATGAAGGTGAAAAGATGCCAAGACTGAGAAACACAAAGGGTAGCTGTGCTCAAGAGGGCACACAGAATATGGGAGCCTTACCAACAGGAGTATTGTGTGGCACTCGCTCCAATTCCTGCACAATATTAATGTCCAGCAGCTCAAAGGACAGCAAATCCTACAGGAAGAAACACCACAGTTTCCATGAGCAAGCTCTGAAACTGAATCCTGTCTGTACTTGAGAGCACAGATCCCACTGATACACAGATAACACTTTGTTCCTCAACACAACCTCAGAGTGCAGTTTTCCCACAAACATGTATTTATTGAATATGCATCATTGAATATGGTGCACAAATCAGGGCAGCAAGAGACAAAGCCAAGAACTCCCTTGTCAGGGGCCAGAGAAAGATTCAATGCTGACTCTTTTTTGAGAATCTTCATCTGTCCTGCACCTTCCACATAATGGCAGTCCCTGGTACCAGTTCAAGAAAACAGCTCTGCTATAGAAAATGCAATATACTCTTTCTGAAAATAGAGTGGCCATTTCTAGAGCTCAGCAGCTTTATTCTTATAGATGTCTGTGTACCTGGATATCAAACCCAAGGTGGTCTGCTTTATACCTACCTGAATTTTAGCACTTTACCTGTGCAGTGAGGAGATCGACAGATGGGATATAAAATTCTCTCTCGCTTGGCAGATTTTTGATCTTTAAAGGAATAGTTGGCAGAGATATTTCAGCCTGCTCTGCAATTTCACCCATCAGTTGAGCACCTGTTTCTGTCTTTATGGGAGCATCCTGCAAAAACAAAAACAGTGTCCCAGAAGCCCCTTAGCCACAGTAAATAAAACATCATATGGAATCTAAAGCTTGAATTTTGTGTAAACACACAAGTAATTTGAAAGAGATTTAAATCAACTCATGACAGAGCCGAAAGGACAAGACCTAAGAAAGAGAAATCCTGCAGTGTGTCAGTTCAATCAAAGAACTGAATAGCTCAGTTCAAATACCTTCAACACTGATAGCTAATGTCATGCCTGTCAAAAAGAACAACGACTTTAGAACTTAAAAACGCAATATATGTTGTGTTTCTTTCCTATTAAAAATAAAATTTAGAAGCAAATGGCTAAAAGAATGCCCTTGACTAGTTAGTTAGGAATGCTATGCCAAATAATACACAATGCTCCTTCTCCTAGGCAATTCAGAACTGCCCCAAATAGCAGGTGAGTGACTTGCCTGTTTGGTTCTGGAAGCTCTGCTCTTCTGACCGGAGTCAGAATCCTTCCAATCACTTTCTACATAGTCAGCAGCTGGAGAGGAATCCACAACAATGCTGCACCAGATCCTTGGCCCAAACTGCTCCCCTCTGTGGGACAGTCTCCAGTGAGAAGTGTAAGTTCCTTCTATGTTGGGAGCTACGAACTCAACTGAAACAGTTCCTACTTGTCCCGATGGAAGGCATGGCACTAACACATCTTTCTTCTCAGAAGATGCCAAGGTCAGATTTCCCCACATAAGTTTCAGCTGAAATGTGCAACAGAAAAAGCCAAAAGTTAACTTCACCAGCTTCTCTGCAAAGTGTAGCAGTAGGAAGCAGAGCCCCTCTGCTGAAAGGCCCTGTAGGTACCAGGCATGGAGAAGACAGGCTGCTAGTACACATTCTCACACTGGTCACCACCAACACAAAGGTGCCCCCATCTTTCAACACCAACACAGCCACTGGCAGAACAAAGGGGTTTGGAGGCCAGAAAAGCAAGAGACCAGTTATAAACTGGGTCAAACTGTACCATTATAACATGGGGGACATATTATTAATGGGAAACATGTTCAGTGATGGTACTCTGAATTGCCTTCCTCCTACAGTCTACACTTGTAAAGAGTACCTAGACAGATTATTGCCCCGTAATTCCCAGCTGTGAATCAACAGGCCAAAGGAAATCTTAAATGGGTCCTAGCAGAGAATTCACATACAAATGTTATATTCCAGAATGATTTTAGGGTGTAAAAGTAAGAGCAAAGGCAAGATACCTTTGTGTCGGAGCTCCATTCCACATTGCCAGTATTTTTCATTCGCCAGTGTTTGATGAACTTTGTTCCTGGTTTCAAGTGAGTGCCATCAGGCAAATTCTCATCCACAAATACTGCACTTAGTGTTGGAACAATTGCTTGGAAGGGTTGATTAGGACTCCTGGGATTGAAGAGGAAACAAAAAAAACCAAAATACATCAAAACTGAAGAAGTTCAGCTGCTGATTAATGTTAATTTGGCTTTTAAATGCCCTAAATGGAAGGGATGAATTAAAGACACAAACTATACATGTTTTATACTGCACATTCATAAACTCGAAGGAATGAGAAATGCAAAGCAGTTGCCTGCAAAAGCTGCTGTCTAATGAACCTCAGCTTTAAGATCACATAAAAAAATAAAGAACAGCACTGAACATAAATATATAGAATGTACTTGACTTTATGCAGACACACTTAATAAAGCAGGAAGATACAGACCTTTTAAAACTGGCAGCAATGTTAATTTATGCTGTATGGGCGTGCATGTGTATATATAATCCTAGGCACTCCCCTTCCTCCTAAAACTACATAAATCACTAAGTTGCTGTTAATAACCATCAGTCACTTTTTTAATTGAGAGGTGAGTAGGAGAAAGAAAAACACTCTACCTTGCAAATCACATTTAGACAAAATTCTCACATAGTCAAATGACAAATCATACTTCAAATGAGCAATTTCATAACCTCTCTCCTGTTACTTTAACTTGGTTTCACAACAAAGGGTCAGACAGCACAACTACCAGATGCTCAGTTAACAACAACCCTTACAGGAAGGTATTAGGTTGGAGACTCTCAGATTTCAGAGTAGGTGAGCCATTCGTTTCCAATACATGGATAGAGTTCCACAGATGAATCTTCCTGTGCAATTTTAGCTGCTTTTTGAGCTCTCGGACCTCTGCTTTTCGCTGTTTCTTTTCTGCTCTCAATCTTTGCTTCTCCGCCTTCAGAAATCTTTTGTCCATCTGTTTCTGGAGCCTGCAGAGCCATTAAGACACCTTATTACATTAAACTGATTTATCTTTAGCCAACACAGTCTTAGTCTCAAGGGAACCCTTCAGGAAATGTCCCATGCTTCTACACTGGGTACCAAATGATTTTAGAACAACAGTTCCACAAGCAACTGTGAGGATATTTTGAATAGTCTCTGAAAGAACAAAAAA
>VYZQ01044630.1:305-15084 GCA_013400655.1 Mystacornis crossleyi
TTTTAATGGAGAGAAAATCATAAGATTTTCCAAACATCTCCAAACCAATCCCCTTGAGCCAGAGGATTTCACGGTGCTGTTTCCGTGTCTTCTGGCAGTGAAAGGCAACCACGGGTAATGAAATGGATAAGCAAAATAAGAGACAGTTCTGGGATCAGATATCGCTTGGCTGGGCCACTCCAAACACCCTAGATTTGTTTTTTTAGTGAGGCCCTGTATAGCTGGGATATTCATCTGCTGGCACCTGGCTCTAACAATATGTTATTTTCATACTCAGATCACCACAGCATTGATAACCTCATGGAGAGCAGAGATAGATCTCTGTTTAGTAGATCTTCCTTCATTCTCAGCAGGTATTTTCCCATCTGCCCTTTTACCTGTCAGTTCTGATGGTGGAACATGAAGTAAAGAGGCTCAGCCGCTTTTCTTCTTTCTTTCTTTTCTCCTTTTTTTTTTTTTTTTAATTTTTTTTTTTGTCGTCGGGGGGGTGCCATTTATAAATTTTACTGAGCAAAGCAAGGCATGCTCCATAAATCAGACTGCAAGTTAGAGAGTCACACTGCGGAGTATGCAGCGGGATGAGGCACCAGCTGTTCTCTGCAGATGATAAAGCTGTAAATACAATGCTGGTTTAAGGAGGCAGACCCCAGCTCGTGGCACCCTGTGCCTCTGCACACCCTGTATTTCACAAGAGGTTCTCCAAACTATTTGAAAGAGCCCCACCAGGATGGGCTGCCAGCTCTGTGCCAGTCACCCGCGTGGGCGTGCAAGGGCTGGAAACAGGTTCAGACCTTCCTGAAGGTCACAGCAATCAAATATCATGCCTGGATTCATTCAGTATGCAGCAGGGAGCAGGAACAGACTCCACTCCTCTTTTATAGGACCTTGAGTTGTTTGATGTAAGGCCACATGCAAATCACTGCCCAAGGATGTGTTTGTCATATAATTAATATTAGCTCCCACCCTGGAGCACACTTCTGTCAACACAGAATAAATATTCCCGATTAGGAGGAGGGCTGGCTGGGGAGATCAGGACTTGAAGCACTTGGATAGCTCTGTGCTAGCCATCATGGAGCACTTCCCTGGTGCTCCAAGGCAACCAGTGAGCCAGAAGGTTGCTCATTTTTATTTCCAAGAGTTTTTGGCTTGGTGTGTTTGTGTCATTTTGGGGTTTCTTGGATTTTCTGGGGGGTTTTAAATTATTTAACTCAGTTTTCCCTTTGGAAGTGGCCTCTCCCTTCCCCAAGACATGACTGGAAGCCCATCATCCAGAGATTTCTAGCACAGTTACAGACACATAGGAGAATGAAGAGGCTCACAGCACCTCTGGCTCTGAACCCATACATGAGGCCCGCAGTCTGGTGTTACAGCAAGAGATGGATATTTATATATTTTTTTTAATAGGGTGGAGATAAATAGTGCATTCATTGGAAAATGTATGTGGAGAGAGGGTATAATGAATTTTCAGAGTAAACTTGGCAAGTGTTTTCAAGCTAAAGAGGAGCTGTTTAATCATATTTTCTTGCAGAGAAGGCTGAACGCTGGGTTTCAGCTCAATTTTTAAATGAAATGTCTCCATTTTTTTCAGCAATGCTTGTGTTTGTCAGCCTGATGATGTGCCGAAGGGGCTTAGCAAGGGATCTCAATAACCAGTTGAAACACTCTGGCAGAGCCCCCACTGAGTTTCTGAGCTTTGATACTTTCTGATCAAGAGAAATGCTGAATAGGCCAAGGAGCAGCAAGGCTTGGCTCTGCTCAGCAACACCTCCACCCACGCCACACCAAGCACCATCCCCTGCCTGAGCCCACAGCCACGGGCTGAAGAGCCAAAAGGACACACCATGGACCTGCAGGGATGAGACAGGCTGTGGATACACACAGGCTGATGGAGTGGGTGCAGAAATTTTGCTCTGCAGGGATGGTGGCACCAACCAGATTGGTGACGTCCCTGTCCCCAGCTTTTCCCCTTTTCCAAGGCTTTGGTTGCTACTGCATTGTGAGGCTCCCAAGAGCAGGCATCTTCTGATGGCAGTAAACACGGAATAATTTGCTGGTGCTCGAAGAGAGGCTGCCAAGGTAGCACAGACAATAAAGGGTTTCATAAAAAAAAAAAAAAGGAAAAAAAATGCAAGCAAAAAAAAAGTGAAACAAACAAAAACATCCCACATGCCCCAAAAAAAAAAAAAGCAGCTGGACCCCACGCAGCCACTCGTTATGCAAATGCTCTAGAGAAGATGAAAAATTAAGCATTCCAAACTAGCAAATAATCCAGTCTTCTCAGTCTCTATTTTTTCTCTTTTCTTGCCTGCATGGGATCTGAAATTACATTTTACCACCTGCCTTTCTGAATTGTCCTTGTACCTTGCCTGCCAAATTTCACCCCTGTGGAGGACTCTGGCTGCTGGGGGATGGAAGCACAACATGCTCTCCTTGCCCAGTGTCCTCTGGTACAGGCATCTGCTCCAGCAGTGTCTCTGTGCAGATGTGCAGGGGGGGCTGCAGTGCCTCCCCTTTCCATTTTGGAGCACGCAGACCAGCTTCAACCCACTCAGTAGGAGAGAGGGCATGTGAAGAGCAAGAAGCTTCTGGGATATTGCACTGGGCACCAGGTGGAGGAGAGGAAACCCTTTCAACGTTCTTGCTGGCAGAAGGGTCCCCTGATGTGGTGGTGATACTCACACCTTACTAGGCAAAAGAGAATCCACCCAGCTGTCTCCAGCCTGACGTGAGTAGCGGGAGACTCACCCCTGCAAAAAGCAGGACCCCTGGTTGTCTGTGTGCCACATATGGAGCACTGAGCTTCCAAAGGCTGGGGACAAAAGAAATTCAACTGCAAACTCCCCTTTTGCAGAAGAGAGATGGAGCCTCTGGTAAAAGTAAAATGCCAAGCAAAGGCATGCACAGCTCTCAGTGTACTGACCCAGCTTTGCCCTCCCCCTACAGCAGTGGCACTTCAGTCATGTGGTGGCTTTGACAGTGTTGTCTGTCAGTGCCAGCAGGTAGAAGAAAGCAGCTGTGTTGCTCTTGGCTGAGGTTTTTGACCCCCTCACTAGCACCTGAACAGCTTCTTCTGATTCAGCGCCCTTAACTCCGTCTGCAGCACCCAGAGTTACCCAGCTCAGCTGACACACAGTGCCTTGGCAAGCCAGAGCAGTCTGCTCTGGGAGCTCAGCCTGATGGAATGAATGCACACAAGGGAGTAGGGAGGCGCAGGAACAAGAGCATGACACCCCAGGATCCTCAGAAAAAATGTTCGCTCACACCTGTCCCTTCGTAATAGTTTGGGCTGCAGAGAAGGAAGCTTAAATGACCTTCAGCAGCCCTTGGTGGTCCCCCACTTCCTGGTATGAAACTCTGTTCCTGGCCATTGTCATCACTGCTCAGCCCTGGCACAGCTGTGCCTCCGGGCATCCATTACTCTTGACTCTGTTCACACAAACCTTTGGGTTGCCAGGTCACTCCCACACCATGCAGAGCCTTCTCCCTCAGCTCAGCAGCCCCCTGGGAAGCCCACCCTGGGTTTCCCCTCTTCACCCTCTGCCCCTGCAATGAGTGGATTTTGCACAGCAACTGCAGTATTTGACTCCAGGAGGGTTTGTCTAGAAGATCTGCTGTGCTTACACACATGGTTTAGTGGTGAACACAACAGTGCTGGGTTAGCAGTTGAACTTGATGATCTTGAAGGTCTTTTCAAATCTAAACAATCCTATGAGTTGATGATCCTGAAAAAACAAAACATTCATTATAGCACAATTCTTTTGTACAAAGCAGAGGGAAAAGGAAATTTATGCTGAAGACGAGAGAGGAGTGCTCTCAGGAAGAGCTGATTTTGGCTATCAAACTCTCTCCGTAGGAAGATGTCAGAGGACTTGCTGCTAAAATTATTTAAGGGCAGGCCCGACAACTCACAGTGGTTGTTGTTGGCAAATGGTGGTAATGATGGGAAAGCACCCCCTTTTTCTGAGGCCACACGACAACCCCAGTCAGTGAACTGACAGAAAGTTAGCTGTCTGTATAGATATGTGTATTAAACATGGAAATATGTACACACGCCTATGTTTAAGCCAGATCACCTAGAGTTCATCATCTGCTTACAGAAGTGGTGCAGAGAGGGGAGAAAGATTTGCTGGGGGCAGAGGAGGTGGTGAGGGTGTGAGAGGTGTTCACCCCTATGGCTGGTAAGAGAAGTTTTCATGGACTACAGCCTGACAGCTTTGGTTGTACATCCTGAGGACTTCTGTACTACCTGGTACTTTGTCTTCAAGAAGCTGCTAGTGTCTGGAGCCTTGTGAAAAATCTCAGCCTGTTTGTTTTATTTATAGTCCTTGTTATTTCATGGCTGAACTTGGAGATGTGACCCCCAGCAACTGAAAGGCCAGCAGACGAATCAATAGATCCAGCACCTGCTCAAAACCTCTTCATTTTGTGAGCTTTATGTCATCATTTCCAAATGTGCAGGCCAGGTTTGCCAAAGGACAGAGAGGAGCAAGGTGGTGAGCAATGCCAAGGAGAGGTGGAGCAGGGGCTGCTGTGGGGCCACACTTGTGCCAACCCAGAGGTGCCAGCGCACCAGACTGGTGCAGCAGCAATTAATAGCCGGCAGAATTGCCAGACTCTAATGAATCTGTGCCTGGGTTACAGTATGGACCTTTGTCTGCTGCTGGTCCTGTCCCAGGCCTTATATGGTGTTTGCTGCTCCTCCCTGTGCTGCAGGTCTTGCCATGTCCTCAACAATTACAAGCTTCAGGGAGGAGTAAGAACAGGAAAGAAGGAAGGTTGGAGAAATCTGCTTGCTGCAACTCCCTTTTATCGTAAGAGGTAACCTTCTAAATGCATCCTTGGTATCGTATTTCACTGTAGATGCTCAGTTTGACACCATTAAAGGCTTCATTGGCTTTGCCGTTTTCCAGTGGTTTTCAGTCCTCTCTGCTGGTGTTCCTGGGAGACCAGGCTTCTGGAAGTGTGTGTGAAAATCTAGCAGCTGATCAGCCCAGATAATAAGCAGGGAAAAGTTTACAGCTTTCAAGTTCTTCAGGTACAGTAAGCTCCTGTATCTGTTCTAAATCAGCCCACACATCACCCAGAAAAGGGCTGCACCACTGTGCTTCAGAGGCAGCCTGTGAGACAGAGGGCGATGAATTAAATAAAACGCTAAAAAAAAACGCGTTCTGGGGCAGTCCTGTTGCAGGGTGCCTTGGGGACGAAGCATGCCTTGCACATAGGAGGTCCCAAGGATCATGTGGCAGGGCTCATTCCAAAGCTTGGGACTGCATCCTTGAAGGAGATGCAACATGGGTCTCCTGCTTCCAGCTTCGCAGTGGACCCTTCTGCACACACAAGTCTTTGGTTTATGCCCTTCAATACATACACACATGCCCTTATTAGTGATGCAGCTGTGATAACAGCTCAGGGTTTTCAAGCCAGGGGCCTGGGCTGTGTTACTGCTGCAGAGAAGAAATGCAGCACCCCCACAAGCCGTAAGTGTCATACAGTGGCCTCCAGTCCACTGATTCCTGGCCTACAGACAGATCCAGCATCCTTCCAGGTGGAGCAGAGGGCTGTGTTAGCTCACAGAGCAAGGCTGCCCGGCGGAGCCGGCTCCTGCAGAAAGCTCGGTGGCACTGACAGAGAGCAGGCTCCTCAGTGAGGCACACACACAGCAGGAGCAACACACAGCGGTGCTGTCTGCCAAGCTGCCCGCTCCCATTTGAAGATGCAAATGTTCAGCCTTGTTCTCCCAGTCTGGGGAAGGTAAAATGTGGCGCTGGCTTCATCTGTGGTGACTAACAGGAAAGAAACACCAGTGTCCTGAATGAAAGGGGTGGGAATGTTACAGGAGGCTTTGCCAGGCAATTAAAACCAGAGCAGCAAAGATCAGAAGTTGTGATGCTGCCTCCTGTTCTCAGCTTCTTCTGGTCTCCCCCATCTCGCAGCTTTAATTTTAACTAGCCTCCCACTCCTGTCCCTTGCTCCTCTGCTCTGCAAACCCACTGCTAGTTTCTCTTTCTGTCCGTACCCTGGGTCATTTCCAGCCTTGATCACTTTCTCTCAGAGCCCTGCAGGACCTCTGCCATGCAGGTTTTCAAACCCCAACAGTGCAATGGAGGACCACAGAGAACCTGAAGGAGGGAGGATGTCGCTAGCCTTGGTTTTGGTGTCTTGGGGAGAAAGCAAAGCTGTTCCAGGGACTCAGAGCAGCTGTGCAAGGCAAGTCTTCTTGCTCCAGGCATGGTGGAGGCCAGAAGGAAATGCTGGGAATGGCATCCCAGAGCACACAGGTTTCCTCCAGGGCCCTCCTGCAGCTGATCTCCATGGTGCCCATGTGTGCTTTCAGCCCCTTCCAAGGCTGGGTCTGGGACTTGCATCACCTTGTTCCCATCAAACCAGCTCTGGAGGTAAAGTTAGTGGATGCAGCTGAAGAGGTTATCTGAGTCAGGAAACTACAGAAAGCCCTTCTCAAGGCAAAGAATAAACTCACGTCCCTCCCTGTGGTCCTTCTCTGATGCAAAGAGCTGCTGAGGTTGCTGGTGGGATTTTTAGCATCCACCACTAAGTAGTTTCTTGTAGAGGGTTCTTGAACTCTTGGGCTCTGTGTCACACTCTATGACAAGAATATGTTTCTGCCATTTTTCCCCAGAGACTCTCAGTCTCCTGGGCCACAGGGGAACTACCTCATTTCACCCCATGCAGGTAGCTTTCCTTAAAATGTTTCCCACTGTGAGCTCCTTGTAGAACCAGTGCCCATGAGGTGCTTCATCCCACTTTGCCAGCTCGGCTCCCAGAATACGGCACAGGAGCAGTGATCCTGAGTCACTTTGCCAGCCTGTTCCTGGAAAGCAAAGAGGAAAGACAAAGAGACAATTCATTAGAAACTCAAGCCCCTGGGAGAGGTTATTTGAGGTTTTTATTTTTTCACTAGAATCCACCTAGATCTATGATTTCTAGCTTATTATGCAATGCTGCAGATACATAAATACAAATATTTCTTTACATACAGGGATCAGAAGAACTCAAGACTATCAGAACAATTTTATTAAGTCAGATTAAAGCCCAGATATCTCAGCATCCTCATAAAAGTGCATGTGTAAGGAAGGCATAATATCATGGCACACAGGTATCATCCTCCCCTCCCGTGTTCTTCCCATGCTACAAATATTAGGGAATTATAGGTTTGATCCTTATTGGATTTCTCTTTTGTCAATTCATTCAGTCTCACCTTGGACCCAGATAAACTTCTAGCAGCCACAGCAACCTCTGGCAAGGAGCTGCCCTGGTAAATGAAGACGCGTCACCTCTGATTTGGCTTGGATCTGTTCTGTGCAACTTTCTTTGATGCACTGCAGGTTTTGAGCTGTAAGAGATGTGCAGATAGAGCCCAGGTCCGAAGGTTTTGCTCTTATAGCCTCGTGCAAGGTTTGTTGTTTCTGCTGTGTGCAGAGCCCAGCACATTAGAGACCTGAGGCTGCTCCTGTAATACAACCAGAGTAAAATGCTCTGCCTTTGTTCCTGCTCACTGCAATAGACCCCATCTCTGCTGCTCATTGTTTTAAGACTTTTCTATTAATAGCAGAAACAGACACACCATTTCAATAATTCTATTCAAATTAATGCCTTTCATTATACTCCAAACACAACATCAAAGGCTTAGATTGCACCCTGGCCCTTTGTGAGACAGAAAGAGTTCTGGTATAAAGATTTCCATCAGAATAGACGTTTGATGGGAGAAAGCTTTTTTGTCCATCAAGAAAGATAAGTTTCTTAATGGGATTAGAGGCTTTGGTTCTTGTGGATAAGTGACTGCAGCAGCCTAGGAGGTCCTTCCCACTGGCAAATTTTGTCCCACAGCTCACTGCAAGGGAGATATTTCACACTGACATTTCACATTTCACTATTTTTACTCTGCTTTTGCCTGTGAGAGAAAGGTCTGTTTTCCCAGGACTGCCAGGTCCTGGTGTTGGCTGGCAAGACATAGGGACCATGGTGTGTCTTGGAGAGAGCTGGGAGTGTACATCTGTGATTGCCAGCAGACGATAAGCTCAGAGAAAACTGACTGCAAGGTTCCCTTTGCAGGCTCCGCCAGACACCCTTCCTCACTAGCAGACACAGCCAGTAAAGAAAGAGGGTCAAGAACAAGCACAGTGGAGGGGTTCCTCTCTTGGTGTGTTGGAGATGGAGGTTTTAGGGCTGTATTTATCCGTGACTCTGTCCATGACCCTTTGCCTTCCAGCACGAGAAGTGCAGGGAGATTTGGGATCATCTAAGTGGTCCCTCCACCCCTTGGATTAGGCATGTAGAGGGAGGGGTGGCTTGGTAGTTGTGTGTGCATTTTCCTCCTGGATCACCTGCAACTGCAGAGCCATCCACCTCAGGCTGGACCCGCAGAGAGCGCAAAATACAAGAAATTGGGTTCTCAGAGCATGGCGTGGGCTGGATCTTGTCCTGTTGTGGCGCCACACTGCAGTTTCTTCTACCCTCTCAGACTCCATCCTCCAGATGCACCATCACTGACCCAGACCCTCACATCTACAGCCCTGTACTCTGTAAAACGGGCTGGATGTACTCCTCCCCAGCCAGGACTGATCCCTGGGAATGCTGACACCTCCGTGGGCTTATGCTTCTCTGCGCACGTTTTCATATGCAAATCAGCACTAAATGTCTTTGTTAGTCAAGGAAGGAACTACTTCTCCGTCCACTGCGGGAAATGGGCTCACACATTCCTGGTATGTAGTAAATCCTGGTTTTCCTATTTTGCTGTTTTCTCTTCATCAGGAACTTTTGATTGGGTTACTCTTTGTCTTTTGGTCTATAAAGGCTCTTAATGAAGGCCTGTTAGTGAACTAAACAGAAACATTTCCTCCTTAAAGGACTTCATTATGCAATTGTAGCTGAGCAGAGCCTGCTGAAACGTCTCTGCATGTTCCTAGTTAAGAAATCCAGTCTCTGTCTGAAACTGCAAATGGGCCACATGGTCATCCCCTCTAGACAGTGATAACTTGGAGGGCAGAGCTTCACCTGACCACCACCGCCGGGAGATACTCCCTCACTTCACGTAGCCCAGTTTCACCCCATTTTGGATCCACCTATGGCTGTATATGGCATGTCAGCCCAATCTATGAGCAGGGCTGGAAACCACTGCTTCCTTCATCATTTGTTTCAGTGGTTAATCGGTCTCACAGTGAAAAACTTGTGCTTTCCTTCTGAATTGAATTTCATCTGCCTCAATTGAATTCTAGCTGCTGGTTCTGACTGGTACCATCCTTTGCTGGATTACAGAAATGGTACTTATTCCTTATTGTCATGGTTTAACCCCAGACAGCAGCTGGACCCCACGCAGCCACTCGCTCACTCCCCCCGTGTAGGGATGCGGTAGAGACTCAGACGAGTCAAAGTGAGGAAACTCGTGGGTTGAGACAAAAACAGCCTCACAGGTAAACCAAGCAAGGAATTCAACCACCCTTTCCATGGGTAGGCAGATGTTCAGCCTTCCCCAGGAAAGCAGGGCTCCATCACACCTCATGGCTACTTGGGAAGACAGCTTCCACTGCTCCAAATGTTCCCCCTTCCCCTAGATTCTTCCCCCGTATTTATATACCGAGCATGTTGTCATATGGTACAGAACGTCCTTGTGGTCAGTTGGGGTCAGCTGTCCCATCTGTGTCCCCTCCCACCCTCCAGCCTCCTCACTGGTGGGGTGGCATGAGAGGCAGAAAAAACCTTGACTGCAAGATCTGCTCAGCAATAAACAAAACATTCCTGTGTTATCAACACTGTTTTCAGCACAAATCCAGAACAAAGCCCCACAGTAGCTACTATGGAAAATATTAACTCTACCCCAGTCAAAGACAGCACACTCATGAAGCTGTTTGCACAGTTTATTTGTTCCACGTCTCCATCACAGTTTTGATCAGTTACCTTGGGCAAATTGCCTTCATGTAACAAACCCCCAGTCTTGCTGTTTCAAAGCCTTTAAAAATGAGGACGCAGAGTCACAGTCCAGCTTTGCCTTGGACCCAGCCCAGGAACCCCACTCCCAGTCCTGAGTTTCAGCCTGCAGACTCCTGCAGCTCCATCGTCAACCAAGGAAAAATCATCCTTACTTTGCTTTTTTTTTTTCCAGCTAGAGAATTATGAAACACCATCACTAAAAAGACTACTGAAATAATAGAAACCTCCCGCTAGTTTGGCCTTTGCTGGTGGATCCTGCAGAATCTGGTTTTTTATTTTCTACTTTTCTTAATTTGAAGAAGACAAATTGAAAGCAAGATGTTTCGTGTCTGGTTTCTGATCCATTTATTTTATTTTTTCTCTGGACATCTTCCCATGGATCACCAAGAAACATTCAAGCAAACACATAAGTGAAATTAAATAGTGTCTTTTAAAGAACAAACACTGTCCCTGATGCCTAAAATGGCAGACTGTTTGCTACATTCCTATCTCATACTGCTGTGTGTGAGAAAGACTTTTTATCTGTTATCAGTGAGAAAAGGCAGCTGTTTGTAACCCTGGGAATTAGAGAATCCAAAACACCAAACAGAAGTAAGGAGAGCAAAGTTCCACCCCACCAATTTCACACAATACTTGTGTGCACCACGGCACATCCCCAACCTTGACTTTAAGATGAGTAAAGGACACCCTGCCAAGCCTTGTTATCCACTCACTTTTTACACTTTTTTTCTCAGTGTGACTGCATTTCTGCTGCCTACCACTGGATTTTCAGCTGTCTTTTCCCAGCAAATCAAAGTCCCATTTATTTCCCTCGGCCGTTTTTCAATGCGCAGACCCATAGGCCATGATCCAATTGCCTCTTAATTTTCCCTTGGATAAATAACGTAAGTGAATTCCTCACTAGAAGACAACCTTCTCCAACATCAAGTCATTATGGCAGCAGTTTTCTTATCCTCTTCTAATTAATTAAAGGTCTTTTTGGAAGGTGGAAACACAGAATTGGACATGGTGTCAATAAGAAGACAGCAGCAATTTCCTGGTTCCTGCCTACTGTCTTGCTTCTGAAAGACTCAGAGATATCATTCAGTCCCTTTCTTCCAACAGTGAACCGAGTTTCTGTTATGAACATTCCAAGAATGACTCCCTCCTGAGGTACAGCTCCCTGCCTTCATTTCAAGTTTGCTGGCTTGGGTGTGGAAATTCTCAGGGTTTGCAGTAGAAGAATGCTTATTACGAGGAGCAGCAGTGATGCCCAAGGAAGGAGCACCTTGTGTGAGGTTAGTATTACACTCTGAATATGATGTAAGCCAGCTCTGAGCAGATACAAAAAAAAAAAAGCTAAATACTTCTCAATGGACCTGTCCAACCTATACCAATTCTAGGTCGCAGATCTGTGACTGAGGAAAGTGACCTGTATATTCTGTATTCGTTTTTGCCGAAACAGTGTTATTAGTGTCACTTGGTACTGACTGATGAGAGGAAACTGCCACTGGCTTTGTGCTTCTGTCATGGTTTAAGCACTACATTTCTCTGGAACTGGTTGTTCCTAAGCCTCTGGATTAATGGATTCCTCTCACACGTCAACGTTTCTTATCAAACCTACAATTAAGAACATGAAGGGTAGGATTCTCTTCCCACTTTAGGTAGGTGTGTGGTCTAAACAAACACTTCGGGCTTCACTAAAACCAGTGGGTAAAAAGAGGTGTCTCCAGAGGGTGAACTGATGCATTTGTCAGAAGTGCTGCTATGAAGATGGGATGAACTACACCTTGGCATGTCCAGACTCTCTTGGTGGGTTGCTAGACAGCTGCCATAACTCAGAGGCACAGGCTTCAGCTGCCTAAATTTAAATAACCCACCCCCCACCCTTCATCTTAATCTGACCACATCCTGGCTCTGAATCCTTATAGCCCAGTTTAGTGTAGTCCCATTCCAGCCTGCACTACCCAGACTAACATCATGCCTGGTCTGCAGCGTAAAGATCACACCATACACTCAGCTGCTTTGATGGGCTCTCCCTGAGCCCATCAAAGAGACTCAGGCCTGCACTTTACCAGGCACCTGCCTCCGTGGTGTTTCATGAGTTAAACCAGATGCTGATCAGCAGCAGATGCTGCACCTCGCTCTTGCTGTGATCAGCATCTGGCAGAGAGAAAATGGCTTGAACTAGACTCTGGAAAAATTAATTGCTGAAATTTAAGTGACAGAATAATAATTATTATAATTGCAATAATTGCAATAATTGATACTAACCGTTCCTCTTAGCATGCCCCTGGGGAACTTTCGTCGCAGGCCAGCTCTGTGAGGTGCTCTATGAACACACAACAAGGAGAATTTCCTGGAAGCAGGAGCACAAAAGCATACATGGTTTCTGTTCTCACTCTTGATATCAGCTCTTTGTGCTGCCAGAGACAGGCAGAAAGCGTGAGAGAACCTTCAGGCTCCCAGTTTTGGATTTACATAATAACCTCACTTTCCTAATACAAGATGTGAAACAATAGGAAGAGGCAGAAATTTAGGGTAAACGCACGAAAATCATGAGACCGGTTTCAGGCAGTGATCTTAGGGAACAGCCAGATGTTTGCCTGTACTGGGGCAAACATCACAGCAAAGCAAACCTAGTGAAGGGAATTTACAAATACAAGCCCCAGTGGGGAAACACACAGGATGGCTGGTTTGGGAATACCTTGGTTGGGGGAAGCCAGGATTGGGAGACAATGGCAGGTGGGAATCCACTGCCCAGCTCTGGAAGGGGATTGACAGGGAGGGACCAGCCTCAGGCAGCATTTTTGTATGTGCACCGTCAAGACAAAAGTGGTGGGGAAAGGTGTTACGGTGTTCAGTGATGCCTCTGTGTTCCCAAAGGCCATCAAGAGAGGGGAAAGGGAAGGACATCAAGGCAATTTTTCCCTTAGATATATTTTCAACCGAAACAGAGGTTTCTGATATGCAACTCTTAGTAGTCATGTCTTAGAAACGTGGTGGAGAAAGGGCCATGGATATTCAGGGAATTTAAAGCAGACAGTGAAAATATGATAATTGGTTTTGACCACCTGAAGGACCTGATCTGTGGAATTACAGCAGTCCCGCACGACACTCGTGACTGGGCACTGACATGGATGTGCTTTTCAGAAAGCCATCCAGTCTTGACTTCAGAACCTCAAGTGATGGATAATTTTTCCATTCTTGGAAATTGCTCCCGTGGTTAATTGCTCAGCCTATTAAAAAAAAAAAAAAAATAAAAGGCTCTACCTTATATCCACCTTTAATTTTTCCATCTTCAGCTTCCAGCCACTGGAGCTCATTTTGCTTTGCCTGCTCAATTAAGGAGGACTGTAATATCAAATACCATCTTCCTGTATAGATACCTATAGGTCAAATTATTTTTTACCCTTCTCTCTGGTAGACTAAACAGAATAAATTTCTTCACATTAATTTCCAAGTTTTCGTTTTTCCTAGGCCTCCCATCATTTTCATAGCTCCTTTTTTCAATCGTTCATTTTTCAACATCTTTCCAAAAGCTGAACACCAAACTTGCAGATAATGTTCAAACACAGATCTTGTCCATGTCTTATATACCAAGAAATTGTGGACCTGCTCCAAGAGGTCCACATCTCGCCTGTCCTGAGGAGCTGAGAACTGGACACAGTGCTCCATGTGACACCTCAACAGGCCTCAGCAGAGGGTCAGGCTCACCTCCCTGACCTGCTGGCAGTGCGTATCCTAATGCAACCCAGGGCACCACTGGCCCTCCTGGCCCACAGGGAACACTGCTGGCTCAGGAGCAGAGGGGCAGGTTCTTGTCCACCAGCACCCCCAGCTCCNAGAGGGGAAAGGGAAGGACATCAAGGCAATTTTTCCCTTAGATATATTTTCAACCGAAACAGAGGTTTCTGATATGCAACTCTTAGTAGTCATGTCTTAGAAACGTGGTGGAGAAAGGGCCATGGATATTCAGGGAATTTAAAGCAGACAGTGAAAATATGATAATTGGTTTTGACCACCTGAAGGACCTGATCTGTGGAATTACAGCAGTCCCGCACGACACTCGTGACTGGGCACTGACATGGATGTGCTTTTCAGAAAGCCATCCAGTCTTGACTTCAGAACCTCAAGTGATGGATAATTTTTCCATTCTTGGAAATTGCTCCCGTGGTTAATTGCTCAGCCTATTAAAAAAAAAAAAAAAATAAAAGGCTCTACCTTATATCCACCTTTAATTTTTCCATCTTCAGCTTCCAGCCACTGGAGCTCATTTTGCTTTGCCTGCTCAATTAAGGAGGACTGTAATATCAAATACCATCTTCCTGTATAGATACCTATAGGTCAAATTATTTTTTACCCTTCTCTCTGGTAGACTAAACAGAATAAATTTCTTCACATTAATTTCCAAGTTTTCGTTTTTCCTAGGCCTCCCATCATTTTCATAGCTCCTTTTTTCAATCGTTCATTTTTCAACATCTTTCCAAAAGCTGAACACCAAACTTGCAGATAATGTTCAAACACAGATCTTGTCCATGTCTTATATACCAAGAAATTGTGGACCTGCTCCAAGAGGTCCACGTCTCGCCTGTCCTGAGGAGCTGAGAACTGGACACAGTGCTCCATGTGACACCTCAACAGGCCTCAGCAGAGGGTCAGGCTCACCTCCCTGACCTGCTGGCAGTGCGTATCCTAATGCAACCCAGGGCACCACTGGCCCTCCTGTCCCACAGGGAACACTGCTGGCTCAGGAGCAGAGGGGCAGGTTCTTGTCCACCAGCACCCCCAGCTCCCTCTCCACAGCTCTGCTTCTGTCAGAGACGGAAAATAGTTTATGCTTCAAACATTGATA
>VYZQ01044640.1:0-13812 GCA_013400655.1 Mystacornis crossleyi
TTAGAGACAGAAGTGGTGAGGTAATTCCCATCCAGTTCAACTCTTTTCTAAATCCTCCCCCCTTAGATAGGAACTAAACTTAGTTTATGAAAATGTGTCTCGAAGAGCTGGTTTCAACCGTAGCTCCCAGGAAGAACCAAGATAGGATAGAAGCTTTGGATCCCCAGCTTGGAACCTCTGGAATGTGTTTTGCCTGTCAGGGCAAGGAAAAGCACTGGGGCTAGCTACGAATACAGTAATAGGCTACAGAACTACAAATATATGTTTAAAGAATATAGAGGATATACAAAAGCAAAAAAGGCAAAAATCAATTCAGCATCAGCTTGATGCACACATAAGGTCAAGACGACCTCATAAATGATGGTTTGCTGTTTGGATTAAAATAAATACATGAAAAGTGTAGAGGGTCCAGCCGGTACATAGGCCTTAGGTCCTTCTCATGTGGTTTTCTCAAAGAAGTGAATATAACTCTTTGCAGCCTTGTTTATATATTAGGTTTCTTTCCATCATATCACTGAACTGTAAAAGTAAAATCAGAAAACAACTAAAAACAATTAAAAAATAAACAATGAGTAGAAAGGCAGGTAAAAATATGTAACACAGGACATTACTGTGGTGAAAGCAAAATCTCTGTTTTGCAGTCTGACCTTGGAGCAATCATACCAGAGTGAGGTGGCAGAAATCCATATTTTGGAGTGATTTCTTAATACTGAAAAACAGAGAACAGCTAGGCTAGCATCAGAGACCAATGTGAGTGAAGCAAAGCAAGTAGAGCTGAGGATTCAGTATCTGCCTTACAAATGCTTTACCTGTCTTGCTTTAGAATCAGTCTAGTTTGGTCTTTTGGCTATGCACCAGCAGGCAACTGGAGCACAAAAAAGATCAACTCTGGAAACTAAATCTTTCTGATTTAGTTACATATAAAAGAAATCCAGTTTGCATGTTGTGACTGCTCTGAGGCCTGAACTGAAGGACTGTGAATAGGCGTGACTGAAGAACGGCCTAAGACACAAGATCAACACAGATGAGTGACAGTCTGTGGTTGTATTCTCCACCTATAAGGACAAGATAACAAAATTCAGCCAGAATTGTTGTGGAAACCTGGTTTGGTAGATTTGTAATTTTTTTAGGAAAAAAGATAAGGGTAGATTCATACTTTATATGGTAACGTGGTTCATTTGGTTTTTATAGATGGTATCCCTCAGATGTATTCAGTTTTATGTCTGCAATTTGTTGTTTTTCTGTACTCCATTTGGATGAACTGTGTAAAGCAAGGATTATGAAAGCAGAACCTCAATACGTTAAGGCATATGTTATGCCTTAACATAATATATTATGGCAACAGTTAAATTCACTGCGGTAATTTTAATTATATTCAAGCTTTCATCCTTCTTTTCAATACAACTAATTTAGCTATGAAAAGCAACAGAAAAAAAGTTATACTTTCTTAATCAAAATACATTTGATTGCTTTTCTTGGTTATGTATTTTAAGACACAAAAGGGTGGTGCGTAACCAGCTATAGCACCTCCTCTTAATGTTCTGTTAATCTGTTTATAAGATTGCCTCTTTGTGTCGGCAATACACTTACACCTCAAGATGCCAGTGAGTATTCTGCCAGAGTGCAGAAATAGCCCTGATTTGCAAACTAAATCAGTTTCACTTGAATATTTTAGAGAGCACCTTTGAGATAAAAAAATAAAAATAAAAATGTGTAAAAATATTCTGGTGACACATCTTTCATATGATATGTTTTTAATTCACACATAAATCCATTTTTCATTTAGTTATCTTTTAGCTTCACAATTAAAGCAGAAATAGGCAAAAAAAAAAAAAAGCATAGTACAGGCATTGTCATTGTTTCCAGGGTTTTAGTTTTATTTTATATTTCTCAATGCTCAGTAAAATTCAGGTTGAAACCAAATGTTCAAATCTGGAGATCCTCCTCAAATGATACTTATGTCTTCTGCAGTTTTAGCTACTAGCATTAATGAATATATAACATCCTGTTTTCAGAGCAAAGGGTTTGTTCCAAAGTGAACTTGTTTTCTCTAGTTTACCCTGTCATTAGCATCCTCTCCTGTCTTACCTGCTGACCAGTGTTACAATGCAATTACTAAATATATTCACATCAGTAGTTTTTATCAGCACATGCCTTGTATTCTTGCCTGCACATGCCTTGTGTTCTTATCTGCACAATACTCAAAAAAATCACTGGATTATTGACAAGGTAATTCTGAGAGTCTCACTGACATCAGTAAATCTCAGATCAAATTCACGCAATTTTGGATAGCTAATAAAGTCTTTCTGATCATTCAACTTTTCAATTTCTCCATAGGCAGATGAATTACCAAAGACTGGTAAGAAGATTTTCCTAATGAAGTTAATTATGCACTTTAGAAGGATCTCTGTAGGTATAGGAAAAATAACACTGGTGATCAGCTTGCTGCCTTTTGTTGTCTTATCTATTCTGAAATTGTACCAGCTCTCGGTCAGCTGCCTTTCCTTTTTCTGTGGGAAGTCATGCACAGCATCTCTCAGGATTAATCATGGCTGTTCCTAGTATGTTCCTCTCATTTCTAAAGTTCCAGTATAGTCATAATCTGATTTATTTATAGTCATGACCTGATATATTAAGATATTACAGTAATATATTGGGACTGCTTCTATGACTACGTTACAAGGGATGCACAAGGTATCTGGAATTTATAAATGCAGTGGTGTAAGACGTGATGGATCATCAATGTAAAAATCATGACATCAAAACTGTTGAAGATCTTGGGACAATGAAAAATATTTTAAAAATTTAAAACTTCTGAACTGATGGTCTTGTACAAAATTCATGTGGTTTTATGTTGACATCAGCTTTACTTCTGCTTCCATTACAGTTCACCTGCTACATCTCTTTAAATATTCATTGTGGCCATCTGCCTGAACTGTGCTGACTAAACTAGATAACATAGCCTCATCTGACACACATCCCAACCTCTCCTCTTTCTTCCCTTTCATCCTCTGGTCTCTCAGGCACTAAGCAGCATCTACCTGCCTTTTACTTTGAATTGGTGACTTTTCTCGGTGATGACTTTGACTCACCATTTTAAAATGCTAGCTTTAAAGTTCACAGCACATGGGCAATTGCTGTCATTTGCTTTAGGAGTGTCCTCCCATCTATTTGTCGAAATAGTGCCTAATTTTGATTCAGAGGGCTGCAGAGAAGGAAGATGAGACCCACCCTTAATAATTCATGTAAAGGCTTACAAAAGGAATTTGTTTTTCTCAACAATCTTAAACCCTGGCCTTGAGTTTTAATTTTTTTCCCTCTAGGATATAATGCAATTAGAGGGATTAGGTTTGTACTTCTTCCATTTCAAAAGGAGCGTGTTTCGCTTTTACTTAGTGAAACTGGTTGATGAAGAAAAATGTTATGTCTTTAAACTCACATTAAAGACAAATTAAAAGTACCAGCTGCAGAGAAACTTCAGAGCAAAACTGTTCATCGTATTTGCACAGGCAACTGCATTAAGGTTGGGTAGTACCAAAGCCTGTGTCAAAAGTAAAGTGGGTTTGTGTTGCACAGAGCCAAAACACAAGGATAGATGCATCCTCTGCCTCAGAGAATGAGATCCTAAACCAAAGCATATTCAAGACAAACAGAAGTTTTCACTTACTTTGATAGCAACGGGGACAGGCCTTGAAGCCCCAGAACTTCAAAGAATCTTTGTAGTTCTCTATGACTGTAATTAAAAATCCATGAAAAATGTAAGCAATTCCACCTGGTCCTCTACCAACAGCTGCTTCTTGATCGTGTCAGACTACAAAAGAGACCGACATTAATAGGGCATTGATTTGGTTTTGAGAATCAGGCAGTAGGTGTGACACTCCTAACACTCATTCATGTGATCCTTTAATTTTCACTCCCTGTGAAAGCTTTTGGTGAAGTTATTTTCCTCTCTTTTTAATTTTTTCTAAAACAATTTTCATACTGTACCAAAGCTAAATGTGTATCTTAGAATAATTATTATATGGAAAGCAGATCTTGTTCAGTTGCATCATTATATGCTTCAATAAGAGCATAGATAAGTTCTCCCTCTCTCTTGTTGAGTGCTGTTAACCTTCTCCAAACTCTTTATGTAGGGGAGTTTTTCAAAGTAATGAATGTTGCAAAAGATCATGACAGCAGAGAGGTTTTGTTGGTTTGTGCTAAATGATAAATGATCCCGTCTTACTGCCCTTCTGACATCTGCAGGCTATATTTACAGCCCCGGAATTCGCAGCACTTTTGGAACAAGACTTGAGTTATATCTCAAAGCATGTGGAAATGTGTCATGTAAATTCTACATGTTGAGCAATATATTGATGAGTCACATAATACAAAACATGACTTAAAATATCTTTTCAAATCTACACTACACCAGTCGTGTTCAGTCTGCTTCTGCTCATCTTTATCATGTTCCATTGCTCCCTGAAAACTCCTGAATCTCCATATGTTGCCCTCACCTTTCATTAGGCCCAGATGTAAATAAAACCTCAGCAGCTCAGTCCTGCAAAGTCTACACTGTATAGCAGAGTTGGGTCTAGAGGAACTGAGACAGTTTCTGAAGTTTCCTGTGCTCTGATGAATGGAAAAGGGAGAAAAGGCCCATTTACTATGCAGCCCAGACTCCCTTACTTTGTTCAGGACAGCTTTTACCATAAGCAGATGGAAACTAATAGCAGGGTTTACACAGACTGTCCCACACACAGAGGACAAATTGCAAAACAGTTCACTGTAGTCTAATTGCTAAGACTGGAGAGTTGCAGAGCCACCACCCCAGTAAGGCACTGGATGAGTCTTGGCAGGCCGAGGACAGGCCTCCATTCCACCTTGTAAGGGGCTGAACCATCACTTTGCTCTTCTGAGTCCTTGTTTTTCCCTTCTATTTTAATGTCTTTTCAGGTCACAATTTTTCCACTGAAATTTCCTCAATTTGCTGTTTACCCAAGTCTCAACGAAGTTGTCTTTGCCTGCTGTTTCCTTTTCCATACTTTGCATATCTCTAGCCAATGTGCTTTCTCACAATATCTCTTCACATCTCAAGAGCCTGAACGCAGATTGTGTAGCTGGAGTTTGTCATATTCAGCCTTCAGGTCATGCAAGGCCCCAGGCTGGGGATGTGGATTGAAAACAGGCTCCTCAGAGAAACTCTGACTGCGGACACACTTTTGCCAGTTGCTAAGCAATTCTGAAGATAGGGATGTTTTTCTCGTGACAACATGGGTGTAGGTAGGCGTCTTTGTGAAACCAGGACTCAGCACCTGATGCCTTAGATCATGATTTTTCTTCTCTGGGTGGGAAAAGCAGGAGGTGAGATTGTTACCACCCACTTGTCTAGTAATAGTCTAGCATTTGGAGCATCTACCCTGCAAAGGGCAGTATGAGGTCTGGGACTTGCTTAAAGCCTTGTCTCTCAAATCCCGTGAGAGTGCTGTAAGCAGCAGTCTGGAGGGCAGTTATTCTGCGTTCTGTGGCAACAGCCATTCCTGGATTTTCAGCAGGTGCCTGCCCACATAGGGCTGCCCTGAAAGAGCTCAGAAACAGCTTTGAAGCAGCCCATGCCCCAGCATGGCTCTCTGCAGGGCTATGGTGGAGACTACGAGGGGAGACTACGACTACCTAACTCTCCTGGCGTTAGGTAGACCTTACCTCCTGTCACGATCCGACAAGCATGAATCGTGATGGTTTGTTAACCGATCTCAGAGTGCAAAAGACACACTGGGGATTTCAGCAGTGCACTTTTTACTGAGTGCTAACACCACAATTATGCGATAGGGGGGAGAGAGAGAGAGAGATAGGAGACAAAGTAAAGGAGGAAGACAGAGAGGAGAATTTGGGATTATAGCTACCAACGGAAGGGACGACGTCCTCATGGCAGCCGACCAATAGACGTATCTTCATCCGAGGGGAGATTTCGAAAGTGGGGGATCGGGAAAGTCCCTTCATAGTCTCTAGCTATCAAGGCAACAGGCAGCTGGCCAGGAAGGTGGGAAGATTGGTCCAGCAAAAAGGCAGGTAAGAGCAGGTACCGGGCAAGTCCATGCAAGTTCAGCTAGTCCAGGCAGGGCGTCTAGCACAGGCCATCCACTGTATCTTGTCCACTGTTCCTGCACGGGTTCCCATGGGAATGCATTGGGAATGCAGCAAAAACACCTGCAGGCAACACTTTGCAGACATCCACCTCACCCAGGCCCGAACCCCCCTGCCCAAAGTCCTTCTGGGGTTTTAGGGTTTTAGTCTCTGTCCTTGTTGATAAATTGTGAGGCAGATGAGGGACCTTCAAACCGTCTCTTACACCTCCCCACAGTTCATGTGAAATCCTAAAAATAGACCAAAAATATGCAATCAGGCTGGAATTTCTTGAGTTTTACAATTTGAGTTTTACATACTCAGAAACCTGAGTATGTTTGCCTTCCAAGTCTATTTGACAGGGGGTGGAGGGGTCATTTTGGGGGAAACTCAGTATGAATGGTTAATATCTTTAGTCCTCATGAAGCAAATAGGTATCCCTAGCCTCCCCATGAATTCTTAAGGCATTCTTAAAATATTTCCTTCAAGTTTTTAATCCTATTTCTGCCCCAGGGGTTAAACTGAAGGGACAGAAGTGCCTGGCCATGCTATGGATCTCTTCCCATGAGCACCTCAACATGGGTGTCATGGCAGGTTCAGGCACAGACCTTGAATTCTACCTGCAGCTCCAGACATCTCAGCTTAGTTCTCTCTGCTGCCAGCAAGGTGCAGTAACACAAAGTCAACTTTACACGAAGTCTGAGGTGATGGAATGAGAAAAAAAGACTTCCTGAGAAGACTCCTCTTCTTTCTTTCCAAAAATACCCTTAACTTTTAATCTTGTTTTTGGATTTTAGAGGCATTTTAGCAGATACTGGCTAACAGGAAGAAGGGGTTTTTTTGCCAGACATGTAGAGAAAGATCAGAAGAAACTTGTTTCTCCCTTGACATACAGAACAGGTACAGGCTTCAAAGACTTTTTCATGGGTAGATACGAACTATACTGCAACAATTAGCTTTGTGTGTATCACTGCTCTGACCCATGCCTCTGCACCATTTCTCAGCTGTCCTTTTGTTCTCCTTGTTAAGGTACGTCAACCAGTGCATGCCAGCTCTGATGTAGTGATACTACTGACACCTGCACTCAGTCTACTAACACCCTTAAATTTATTTATTGCTCATCTACTATTCCATTAACTTTGATCAAAAATTCGTCCCTTGACATTGAAGAGGACAAGACTAGATCTTTTGCTTCAAAAGAAAAGTAGGATAGTACTTGAAAATACTGGGTTTGAACAAAGCTACACTGAGATGAAGAGAAATCTGGGCACAGTGAAAAGTACTCCACCAGGTTCTGCTCATGTATTTCCTGCAAATCCCTACCCCATCTACAGAAAATCCTTATTCTAGAACAGCACCAAGAAGAGCTGCCTGAACCTTCAGTCTGCTCTCAAACCACATTTCTCGTTTTCCTTGGCATAGCAGATTTTATTTAAGCTTCCCTGTTCTACAGGTGTTCAGGGACTACAGAGTAGTATATGAAGTCCATGACCTCTCTCTACACAGCAGTACGTTTGTTATTGATTATACAAGATACATTCATCTAAAGGCACTTGCAGTTTTAAAACATTTAATCTATATGTCGGAGTTATTAATTCATTGGTAATTAAGATTTACGAAAGGTTTTCCTCCTGAAAGCACATTTTTCTCCTACAGTCAGGAGATATCATTATTATGTAGTTAGCGCTCTCATCTTCTACATGTTGTTTCTGAGATACAACAGGGAGAAGAGTAGCAATGTGTGAATATTTCTCAATACTGTTTTGAAGAGGGTAAAAGGAAGAGAGAAGGTGTTGAAATTTAATTTTCATTTTTACCAAGGCTGCCTCTGATAAAAGCTGCAAGAAGCTGCAAAAAGATGCCTCTAAAATAAGACTAGCATAACATTATTAGCTAAAGATTTCTTTTCCCCACGGTATGAGAAAAATCAGTCTCGCATGCCAAGGACTAGGAAGAGTTTGGTTCCTATAGTGACTGTTATAGCAACTGTTAGCATCCAAAGTGTCTTTTCATCTAATAATAGAAATAGTTCCAATTTCCTTCCAGAGACAGTGGCTGGATGAGTTTAGTATTTATTGTCATGCATACATGTACAGTAAGGTGAAACA
Source organism: Mystacornis crossleyi (assembly GCA_013400655.1). NCBI lineage: Eukaryota > Metazoa > Chordata > Aves > Passeriformes > Timaliidae > Mystacornis > Mystacornis crossleyi. Next base: position 8,211 of record VYZQ01044640.1, read on the forward strand.
GATCAGAAATGGAGACTGGGGAAAGACCAAAGAAAGTTCTGTTGTGATCTGGATGCAAAGGCTGTTTTGCCTCCAATCCCTGCTGTTTGTAGCTCTTTTAAATGCTGCAGATACTTTTCTGGGGAAAAAGAACAAAACAAAACCAAACAAAACAAACAAACAAAAAAAAAAGACAGAGAACACAACTTTTCACATATACTGAAGAATACACTAGCCACAGCTAAATAAGACTCTCTTAAGCAAGTCAGGACAATTACAGGTAAGACTATTTTAACTGACTCCAGGGACTACTTCTCACAGCATCTGTCTAGGACACCACTGGAATGAATAATAATATAGCCGGAGCCATTGTAAATGAAATATTTTCTTTATGTAAAGACAAATGTATGTTGCAACTTTTCAGTGTCCTGCTCTTCCTAATATTGATGAGGGAAGTGCTGGCATTCCCGAAGTCCTGATGCAGAGCACAGGCATCAAATTCAGTTTGAGATTCCTTGGAGAAATTTATGGATTATGTTAAGAGAAGTCAGGACAAATCTAGCTCAATCAAGAACAAATCATGTACTGAGAAAGAATAGTGGAGATATTTGAATAAGGATCCTTGATAATCAAAAGCTGGGATTATCTTTGGAGAGTCCATAGGTTTAAAACCTGACTTTTGACTACACGATTTAAAGCAGCAGAACCTACAACTTGACAGAGTCTCCAGACAGGCACTCCAGGGGCACCTTTCTGAAGTTTGGCTTAACTCTTTGCTATGTTATATGGTATTCACGATGAAAGTGCCTCTCCTGTGGCCAGAAGTCATATTATACCCTGCAGACTATGGCTTTTTGGCACATGCCTGATGCATGTAGGACTAGCAGCAAGAGCTGGGCAGTGCTGCTTTTGCACGCCATCTTCTGTATCCCTCCAAGCAGATCCCTGGTTGCTCTAAATTGTTATTGCTTCCTTGAAAGCAGTGAGGGTCAAGGCAAGAAGAACCCCTGCAGGAGAGGAGGCCTCCAACCTCCATAGTCTAGCCTCAAGTGACTAGGAGGAAAAATTTATAAAATTACATGTCAGATACTAAACCAGTACAATCAACACACAGTGGTTTACATACATCTATCTCCTTGAAGAAAAAAATTGTGTGACCTTCATAATGACATAAATGTGTTCATTATTTTGCATGCATATATTATCTTGCTTTTCATGGCCTTTCTAAATTAGGGGCACACACAGAATAGATACAGCTAGTCACTTTTCTCCAAATTTTTACCATTTCAGAATTAGGACTGCACCCCTTTTTGCTACATCCCTGTTTCTAGCCCATATAAGAGGTGGAAGCAATGGCACTGTGTAAGTGTGCATTAACACTAAGAATAAAAGCAGACAGGCTAGATGCTACTATGTGATGTTTGCATAATGCCATTAGCAGCCAATTAATGAGCAAGGAGTAATTTAGGGAATCAAATTGGTGCCTTGCATGCCAAGTCCCCTTCACAAGTGCCTAACCTGAGCGAGAAACTCATCACCGGTGAGGCATTCCCCAATGAGATGGCAAGATTGTGCTGGAATGGCTTTAAAGAAAAACAAAAAAAGAAACTAATTGTCACAATATTAATTTTTATTGTTATGCAAACCAAAAGGTATGCATTTCTATATAATACTGTAAATACTAGGAATTTTGTAAATATATTTCATGGGAAAGAGAAGAGGAGGGGTATAGAAAACTGCATGTGGACAAATAAACTTTTTAACTGAAACTGACTCTTCTTTCAGGAAAGATCCAAAGGGTGATCTACAGAAAGTCCTTCTGTTCTTTTTACCTGACAGTTAAAAAGGAATGTATTTCTGGTTCTGGCCTGTGTCCTTCTGACTGACAAGATGAAATGTGCCAAGCACATTTAAGTTCAGATTTTCCAAAAGCAATTTTCAATGATCTTTTGATGCTGACTTCAGATAGATTAAGAAAGCCTGAATTTTGGCTAAGGGTGGTTGGTACTTATTGTGTGGTGGGTGTCTTTCCTATTTAGGTGGGACAACTCATATGTTGTCAGTATAATTCTCCAAAATTCATCTCTGTGCAGCTCACTGTGCTTTTAATTACAAAGAGCATCAGGAGGAGGCTAACCAGAGCACAAGTACCCTCATCAGCATTTATTCCTAATGCTGGAATCAGTACTGTATACAGAGCCTATCAGGACACTGTTGCCATCTAAATGATGAACATATTTTTTTGTACAATTTCTTTGTACTGGCTAATGTGCAACAGGTCCAAACTGCCAGTTATCCTCATGGAGGGAGGGAGGGAGGTGTGGATCCCTGCAGCTCTGGCTGTGCTGAAACGCATTCTTGTATCTCAAGAAATTTTGTCCTTCTTATCACCCTAGTCTTTTCCCTAAGGTTTTATTTTATTGACACATCACAAAAACTGTGTAAAAAGTAAAAGCCTGGTATTAACTAAGTGATATTAATTATTCACTCCTACCCCCATCTGCCAGTCCTAAAGCATTTTGGATCCCTTGTCATGTCTTCTTATCTACTTGCACTGCCTCAAACCTGAAAAGATTCAGTCAAAGGCAGCAATAATTCCAGGAATTCTCTCTCTAGCAGTTTTTTACTCTATTTGAAGTCAGTTTCTCTAATTCCTGTTTTTTCAGGGAAGAGGACTTGCAGGCTGGAAGGAACATAATCCCCTCCCCCAGAAGTCCAGCATGGACATCCATGTCCTGTGGGTGCTATCCAGGACTGAATTTCCTATGGAAACATCACCGGTGCTTGTTCTGTGAGCGAGCTCTGCAGCCCTTCATTTGTGATACTTTCCCATGTAAGGCTCATTTTATGTAGTTTCAGAGCCTGGGGTGTCAACCCAGACAGGCTGATTGAAGTCACAGACTTCCGGGGTAACAAAGTGAGGCCATTGCTGAACACCACCCACCTGTATGTAGCTCTGTGAAGCCAGATAGATTCAAATACTGAAGCTGAAATCAAAGGGCACCTTTCAGATGAAATGCTTCCCGCAGTGATGGAAGTGGTGTTCTGTGCTGGAATCTAAGTACCAGTTCAACATATGCTAGCACTTTAATGGATGACAGGTGTTGATCTGAAGGTATGGCAGTGAAGGAATATGTAAAAAAAAAATCTGTATTTGTCTTTATAGGATGAATTTTAGTTAAAAATAAGGGTCTAAATGTTAAAATGTAGAACATGTATGGGTTTTAAGTTCAGATATTTATTAAAATTTTCCTAGATTTTTACAGAATTTAGAACTATATTTATTTTATGAAAATATTTTTCTTTTGATTCATGTTTTCCACTGTGTTCCTTACTTTCCTTTTTATGTGAGACAGACAGTTCTCCCCTCTCTGACTCACGTCCAAAAGTCAGCAAGACTTACAGAAACTGCCCAGATAATTTAGACATTTTCTGCCCAATATGTGCTGACCAAAACCACAAATATAGTACCAAGCTGTCACATGTAAAAGAAGATTTAAAATTCAGGTCCTGTACACCTGAAACCTTTCATTTTCTCATATTGCTTTCCCATGTTTGTTATTCTGTTAGACCCAACTTGCATTATACTTTTGTCCATACATTCTGCCTCCCCAAATCCACAGTATAGTGCGATTTCAACTCCTGGGCTGTCCTGCAGTTTCATTTCCCGCTCCAATTTTCCACTGCACCGAATATTAAAGTGGTGTGCTTATAATGGGGTTGTCCTTTATCTGCCACATCTGTAGTGTGATTTATGAGAGGCCATATGCTGTGATTGGAGATGCACGTCACTTGTTACTCCGCAGCAGTTGATATCTGTATTTCAATTATTATTGCAATGGAGATGGCTACAAGATACCTGCCAATTTTTTCTATCATCAGTATTGTAAAATTGACTCCTATGGACCAGTATCTTTTAATTTTACTGCTTTACATGAATGAAGAGTGATCAGATTAGAAGAAATGTGTGATGAGAAACCATGTTATTGATGAGCCAGAAATTATACAGATTTCCTCTTTTTCTGATTAGCATTTTGGGTGAACAGGGATCAACAGCTGGAAAAAGTAGTGACATAGCTATTGTACTAATACTTAACTTTCTCCCTTCTCTTTAGAGATTTTATGTTGAAAAATCACTACCGCCTAAGGAGGATTTTTCTATGAATGACTGCTATTCAGGAGGGAAACTGAAGTGAAATCTCATTTTAAAATAACACCAAATAAACTATAACAACAAAACAGGGAGAAAATAGGGTAAATTGTAGTAAAGGATTATTTGTTTTTAAATATCATCTATTTCAGACTAAAGCATGAGCAATACACAGTGAAAAATTTGCTTTGAAACACATCTTAATGGAGGAATTTTCCCTGAAGTATTAATTAACAATAAATGTTAAATGCAACAGACAGAGAGTATGGAGAGAACAGCCTGATCGTTTGCTGGTAATTACTTTCCAAAATCTAGTTGATGGAGAGCAACACACACACTGACAAACCAGGCAGTGAAAAAGCCTTGGCTGTTGTCCAAGGCCATTAAATAGGGCAAAACCAGTGCAGGTCAACTGAGTAAGGAGGAAGAGACTGGCTGTCTGACCAAGAACACATCTTCATTCTCCTCATCCACTGGCATGAAAAAGCACTTTTGGGCTTGGTGACGAGAGTTCTACTACTATATCAGACAAAAGGGATCAAAGAGGCACAAGAGAGTGTCCCTCCCTCTTCTAGCCCAAAGCCAACCAAATGCACTCTGTGCTGCTTATACTTTCCAGCTTTGTTACCCTTTGGTGAAGAAAATGCATGAGTAATCAGTTAAGACCCTCTCTTTTCATGTTTTTTTTTTTAATCATTCTTAAGATGGTGGGATCAGAAGCCTAACTGAGCAGAAAGAGAAACTCTCAAGATGTGAAAAATTACTTCAAAGAATTTGGGACCCCTATGCACACTGAGATTTTGTTTTGATCTTTCAATAGTTTAACAGCATTATAAGAGACTGCCTGTAATCTTTCAGACAAAATAATTTCCTTGGTTGCTGTAATATGTTTTCTTTGGGTTTCTGCATTTGTTTTGGGTTTGGGGGTTTTTGTGTGATGATTTTTTCTTTTTAAATAATGTTTATGTGAGATTTAAGTACCTACTCTTATATAGGTCACAATTTCTTACTAAACATTGCTACTGATGCAGTTGGTATGTTAAATCCACTTCTTAATAGTACAGGAAAATGCGTCAGGCACATGGGGGACTGAGCAGATGTCAGAAGTACAAGGTCTCAGGAAACACAGCTGGACTTACAACATGTATGAGACATTTTCTTTTGGCAGGTAGAAGACCTTCCGATTTTTTCAGATTGGTACAAATGTTCTACCTTAATGAAACAATTGTTTTGTACCAATCTGAAAAATCAATGAAAAGTATTATGAACATTGGACAGTTCAGTATTGAAGGATACAGGCTCAGGCTAAGAGCATTGATTTCCAGTGTTTTGCTTTGTATTGCTTTGCTTTGTTTGCTGCTGGATTTCTGCTCTCCATATCAGGGAACTACATGCTTGGCCAAACAACAGAAATAAATGCCAGGAGTGAATTTGGTATCTAGGAAGGATGACTTTGCCAACCTTGAGCGACTG
>VYZQ01044648.1:0-16914 GCA_013400655.1 Mystacornis crossleyi
TACATCACCAAGGTGATGAGCAAAAGTGCTGCTGATGTCATTGCTCAAGCCAGGAAAAAGGGTAAGTTATTTCCTCCTTAGCTCATGCACTTCAGCTCCTGCCAACATCAGCTTCATCCCCACGGGACAGGTTTCTTTTTCCAGTTTTATCGTCCAGGCTCTTTTTAAAAAGGTCCCAAGCAACTCCTTCTGCCTCATCTCCCACAGACAAGGATTCAGTGGTTGTCTCAGAGCCAGGAGCTGCTTGTTCTGCTCAGCCCTGAACTTGTCTCTTCACACTCATCCTCCCACACCGAGCCATGTGCCTCCATGATATCACAGAGTCATTCCATGCTCTCTCCACGCAGTGAATCCCCCTGGAGACTGCAGCTGGGTCCTCCTTCCAGCTGCTGTGGTTTTCCCTTGGTGCTTTCTGCTGAGCTTCCTGGGGTCCGCAGTGATTCCTGATGGAGTTCTTGACTCACAAGCCCTGTTGGATTTAGCTGGAGTAGCCAAAGAGGCCACCAGTTCCAGCTGCCTGCTGTGCTTCTTGCTTTTGGAATAGATGCTCTCCATGTGCTGTAACTCACAGCCTGACATCCGTGCAGGGATTGGGATCAGCAGGCTGGGGTAGGTTTGGGAATTGTGCCTGCCTCTGGTAACTCTGCTTGGGGATGCTGCAAGAAGCAAGACTCAGACCTGCTGTGGACGCTGCTGCCTGTGTCTCTCCTCTCTGACTGAGGCTTGTGAGGGAGCTGAGCTGCTGTGAGGGATGCAGGAGCTTCCCCCAAGCTCTGTCCCGGCTGCCTGGCCCTCCAAGGAGCCAGGGTTGCCCACAGGGTGAGTGCTGTCTGCTGCTTTATCCTGTGACTAAACCCTTCACTTCTATTTAAAGCTGCTCAGGATGGGTGAGTAACCAGGAGGGATGATTTACCCCCTTCTTTCCTCACAAGGCTTGGATTTAATTTTCTGCAGCCTAAATAAGCCTGGATGGGTATACAAATGACATCACTTTCCATCTGGGTGTTTGGTGTGAGAAGAGCTGATTTCCAGCAAACAGATTGGTGTTTGTGCATCAGCTCAGGAGTGTTTTGGTCCCGTGATTCCTGGTAAAGGAGCTGGTGAGGAGGACTGATTGTCAAGGCTGTTTGTGGAAGCAGCTCGAGCTGTTTGGGGTAACCCTTCCTCTCCCAGCTCCATCAGAGGGGATCATCCTAAGGAAGATGCGCTGACCCAGCAAAGTGGCTGCACGTTGCATCCTCCCAGAAAAGAACTTGATGCTGTGGTGTAGCTGTGTCCTGAGAGCCAGGGAAGCCTCCCTTCCCTTTTCCAGATAAAATATTGAAGGCATGTGCACCACGAAGGTGGAGCATCAAGAGAAACACCTTCTTGCTACACTCAGTGTCCTGAGAGCACCAGCTGCGAGGGGAGTGGGGCGCTGGGATGTGGGACCACACACTTGGATCACAGAAAGCCATAAAACACAACTTGGCGTGGGTGGATGTTACCCTGCCTGTGAAAGGTGCTGGGATTGTCCCAGATGAATGATCCGCAGGGCTCACTTCACTCAGCCTCCTGAGCAAGCCAGAACATGCAGTTTTCATTCAAGATGCATTTTCTCCTTATAAGGAGAATTTGGGGTATATATGGTGCCCCATCCTTGGTTCCTTTATTCAAATAACTCCGTTTAAATGCTGTGCAGTAACCCAGGAGGGCCACACACACTGGTCTTGCCCTCCGAAACAACAGAGGAAACATAACTGAAGACTATCCAAGGCAAAAACAAGCCAGGATTGATTTGCTAAATGGAAAAGAGCGGACGTTATTTAAAGCCAGATGTTCCCAGTGGCTTTTGTATGGAGGAGACTCTGCAGACTGTGTCGCTGGCAGATCTGGGACCGGAACACATCACTCCCTGCAGAACAATCCCCCCAATGTGCCGGCCCACAAGAGGCCTCCCGTTAATAGCCAGCGTGTGTTTGGCCTTGTTGTGATTTCAGAGCCCTATTTGTGGTCAGTGATGTCAGGGAGCCTCTTTGCTGCTGGAAACCCTCTGGCAAAGGCTGTTCCTGCACCTCCTGTGCCAGCAGGGTCCTGGGCGCAGCATGGAGCCAGTCAATCATCGTCCTGCCTCAGCTGGTGGGCTCCTTCCCAGCTATCAGAGACACAACAGTAGCTGTGGCAATACAGTGAAAGAAATATTCTGTCTTTTCAGTCTGCATGGTGAGGTGTGAGACCCTGCTGACCAGCTCTGGTTGTCTCTCTGCCCATCGTTCCTGACTGAAGTATTTAGGGTTGGCATCTCAGCCACCCGCATCTCCAGCAGGCACATCCAACCCCGGGAAGTGCCTGGGCTGGGGAGGCAGGTGGGTGGGCCCAGAGCAGATTTTGGGGAGGTTGCATTTGGTGAGCAGATCCCCGGGACTGCCAGCTCGTGCTGCTTTTGAAGTTGCAGCATCTGCTTGGTGTGCAGATGGTGCTGGTGTGCTCCAGCTTGCAGAGTATCCTGGCCTTACAGATCTGCTGGTCCTTCATGTGGTTCCAAAAATGTTAATGGGAGGAAGGATGCACTGGTGGTGAGCACGCTGGCCAGTCAGGAGAGGCAGGTCCATTTCCCAGTTCTGCCACAGATGTGCTGTGTGCCTTGGGGGGACCACAGGGTTCCCCTGAGCTGCATTTGTGAACCCAGAGCTCTGGTATTTCCCCTGTGGTGGGCTTTCTTTGTGTGCAGAAAAACTTTCCTGGTGGGAGTTTTCTCCCACCTGGTCTATGCACAGACCCTGCTCCAAGAAACCTGGCCTTGTTAGAAGGTCTTTAATTTGTACTAATTATAAAAACATTGCAGGCCTGTTTTCTTCATTTTTTTTCTTGCACATCTCTTCTAGATCAGACTGGATCTCCTCACTGCCCTTGCAGTTGCCCTCAGCCTCTTCCACAAAGTTCTTGGCCCAGGATAAATAAATTATAAAATGAATATAAATGATAAAATGGATCTTTACAGTAACCATTTCAATGCCATAGTTTCGTTGAGGTGTTAGGGCATGGGTTGGACTCGATGATCTTTGAAGGTCTCTTCCAACCTTGTGATTCTGTGATTTGAAGGACAATTAATCAGTGCCAGCTTCTGCAGGTGTGTAAAGGATTGTGCACGTTTTGCTGCTGCCAGCTCTGGTCAGCAGCAATATCTTTATTTAATGCTTCAGAGGAACCAGCAGGCAGCCCTGCAGCGTGCGTCCTTTCCCGGGAGGATGCTTTCTGCCAGGAAGCCAGGCTGGAAGTGCACATTCTTTGGTGCTTACAGAGGGTTTGTGTGTGTGTCCCTGTCCCACAGGCACCGTGGTGTACGGAGAGCCCATCACAGCCAGCCTGGGCACCGATGGATCCCATTACTGGAGCAAGAACTGGGCAAAGGCAGCAGCTTTTGTTACGTCCCCACCACTGAGTCCTGACCCGACCACTCCTGATTTTCTCAACTCACTACTGTCCTGGTGAGTAGAGCTCTCTGTGTTCAAACAACGTGTGATTCATCATGAGAAAATGGGTGATAAAATAAGGGATGTTGCGGCCAGCAAGCAAAAAGCTGTTTTACTTTCAGGAGCAAACCTGTGACAATAAAATACCTTAAGTACCTTTTGTTTTCTTCCAGTGGAGACCTCCAGGTGACTGGCAGTGCCCACTGCACCTTCAACACTGCTCAGAAAGCTGTTGGGAAGGACAACTTCACCCTGATCCCTGAAGGAACCAATGGCACTGAGGAGAGGATGTCCATCATCTGGGATAAGGCTGTGGTAGGTCCCACGTGCCATGGGTTTAGGTTTCAGCTGGACATTAACAGGGAAGGAGCTGCAGGAATGTGTTATTTTCTCATTATGGTCCTTCCACCTGGGGTTTTTACCCCTGTGGAGATCCTCGGGAATCTGCTGTGCTGCCGGCTCTTTGCTGGCTCCTGCGGTGACTCCTGTGGTGTCCCCCCAGGTGACTGGCAAGATGGACGAGAACCAGTTTGTGGCTGTGACCAGCACAAACGCAGCCAAAATCTTCAACCTGTACCCGCGGAAGGGCCGCATCGCCGTGGGCTCCGACGCCGACCTGGTGATCTGGGATCCCGACAGCGTCAAGACAATCTCTGCCAAGACTCACAACATAGTAAGGCTGTTCCCTGCCATTCCCTGCTTCCTTTCCCCCTCTCTTCCTCAGGGCCAGGCTGTGCTGCCAGCAACGGGAGCTGGTGACGGCTCAGGGCTCATTTCCTCGTGCCTGAAGCCCTCTCTGGTCTCCCACTGGGGAGCCCAGCTGTGCCAGCAGGGTGAGTGTGTCTGAAATCACGTGGGTTCCCCTCGGAGCAGGGAGTGTGCTCTTCCTCCGTGCTGGGTGCTTGGATCTGAGCACACAGAAAGCTCTTTAAATCCTCTAAAATATCAAAAGGCCTCTTAGGACAGTGTGTTGTTTATGACATCCAGGCTTGCCAGTGGTGGGAGTGGGAGCTGCCCCTTTTCACTAAAGCTTTTTCAGTGGACACTTTTGCTGGAAATCTGGCCCAGATCCGGGGTTGGAGTGGATTTACACCACATGTGTGTGGAGTCAGGATTTTCCTGGTGGTCTGGTTGGCACCGGGCAGCACCCAAACCTACCAGCCCTTCCCCTTGGCTCTTCTGCAGCTTTGTGGTGGCACTCCTGGGGACACCTTTGCCGGGCCCCATGCCTTGCACCTGGCCCCTGCAGTGCCAAAGCCTGTGGGAATCTGCAGAATGGTCCCAGTGCAGAGGGCTGGTTGGAGTCTCCCCGTGACATTCAAGCCCTGTCTCAGAGAAAGCAGCCACTGTTTGCATTTGTTGACAACTTGTTTCACTACTGGCCATGAACCTATGGAATCTTTCCCTGGAAAAAAACTCCTTGTTCTGTTTTCCCATGAATGCTTTCATTCACTCTGGAGCTGAAGGAGCAAAATTTTCTTCCACACTTGGATCCCTGGGCACATTCACAAAGAAACTTTTTTTTTTTTTAAAGGTTTGGTTCAGTTCCCTGTGACTTAACTATTTGTCAGAATTGGTCACAGATGGCCTGGCTTCATCCTGCCTCTGCTTAGGCTTCTGACAGAGGAATTCCAGGAGTCTGGTCACTTCAGTCACCTTAGAGGTGCTTCCAGACTCCTTCCAGTCTGGAGAGGAATGACAAGAAGAGGGAACCCGGGGACTCACTGCTTTTAGGGGCCAGATTTCGTGGTCTGAACCTGGGCTTGTGCTTATGAGTGGCTCAGAGAGCTGGAAGTAGTTTGGGTAGAGTGCTTGAAAGTCATTGCTATTTAATGGCTGTTCTCTTTGGGAAATGAACTGGGCTCTTTAAATTTCCTGACACGGAACTCACAGACTTTCTCTTTCGTGGGTATGGCCCAGTGCAGTCAGGATTGGCTCCGTGACTTTGCCATGGATCTGGGCAAGGCAAAGGAAAACCAGCTCCATTCAGAAATGTTTTTGTCCACTGGGAACTGCAGATCCCCCATAACCCTGACACTGTGTAAGAGGCCTCAGCACTCAGCTGTGGCCAAAGGCTGCATCCCTAAGCTGTGCCAAGAGCACGGAGGATGAAGGGCTCTCGTTCCCAAGAGCTGGAAAGGCTGAGCAATCACAGCTTGTTTGCTGACACATACATCTCTGACCTCCTCCCCTGTCACCGCTTCACCTGCCGTACCTGGCCTCACACCTGAGGGCTCTGGAGAGGTTTAGGTTGGACATCAGGAGGAATTTCTCCATGGAAAGGGTGATAAGACATTGGAAAGGGCTGCCCAGGGAGGTTTGGAGTCCCCATCCCTGGAGGTGTCCCAGGAAGGCCTGGAGGTGGCAGTCAGGGCTCTGGGCTGGGGACAAGGTGGGAATCAGGCACAGCTTGGACTCGGTGACCTTGGAACTCTTTTCCAGCCTCAATGATTCTGAAATTCTGTGGTTTTTTGAGTCTCAAACTGCACAGTGCTTTGTGTTAGAGGAGAAACTGATACAAGTGATGCCCTTGGAGTCCAGGCATCCTGGTTTGGCCAAGAAGAAAACAAAAGGCCCTTTGACATTCAGGCACAGGGACACCCTCTGATTATGTGGCCTTGGATGATTGTTACTTTTTCAAATGTTGGAGCAACTTACGGATATTTTCCAAGAATTCACACTGCTCTTGCCACTCTCTGGCAAGGAAACATCAGGAGCTGCAGAGGGAGGTGGTGTTGTTCTTGGAAGCAGCCTAATCCATAAGCTCCTGACCCAGCCTCCTCCTTTGCCACCACAGTTTTTTTCAGGCTGGACCCGGTTCAGGCTCGGTTTAACCACTGGCCTGGCTAATTGCAAAGCTGCACTCAGGCCTGCCCATACTTATAACACACTTCAAGGGCAAACTCCATCATTAACTTGGTAAAAAAGACCTGCATTTGACTCAGAGATGGTCACTAGAGTAACAGTCCCCAAATAACATGGTTGCAGTGCATCTCATTCCAGGATGCTTCACGTTTGCAGTGATTCCTTTCAAACTTGCCTTTTTTCCATGGTGTGATGTTTCCAATCCTGTTAATTGAGGATGAGCAATCCCATTAGAGTAAAACAAGATTGTCCTGGTTCCTGACCCATCAACCAAAACACTGATTTGAAATACAGATTTTTCAGAACGACTATTTTTAGTAGGAAACTCACATAAAGCTTTTTTTGGCTCCTAAATCTGCCCCCAGCTCAGCAGAGATGGGTGCCTAAATGTATTTAAACAGGGAGGCTCTGAGATATTCTCACTTGAAACTGCTTTTTCTCTTGTTCAGAGAAGCTGGAAGCTTCATTCCTGGAAGTATCCGAGGCCAGGTTGGACAGGGCTTGGAGCAGTCAGGTCTAGTGGAAGGTGTTGCTGCCCGTGACAGGGGGTGGAATAGGATGAACTTTAAGGTCCCTCACAGCCCAGACCAGTCTGGGATTCTTTATGAACCTTATTTCAATGAAAATTTTGCATTATTAAACCCCTAAACTTAGACTGATAATTAAGAGCAGCCTATATTAAATCACAGCAAATCCAGCTCAGGTAAACACTGTTGAGTTTGCTTCCATCTGTCCTTAAAATTTTGGCAACTAGCACGGCGGGTGATTGCTGATTGAAGCCCAGCAGGCTCTGCTGGGTGAATATGTTTGCCTTATGTGCTGTTTTTGCTCCCTGCAGTCTCTGGAGTACAACATCTTCGAGGGCATGGAGTGCCGTGGGTCTCCCCTGGTGGTGATCAGCCAGGGCAAGATCGTGCTGGAGGATGGGAACCTGCACGTCACCGAGGGCTCTGGGAGGTACATCCCCAGGAAACCCTTCCCTGACTTCGTGTACAAGCGCATCAAAGCCAGGAGCAGGGTGAGTGTCGATGGCTGGCTGCCCGTCCGTTCTCTCCCTCGGACAGCCCCAAGTTCAAGTGGCTGGGGAGCAGATGCCGTGCCCTGGCTCGGGCCACACTGCTGTTCCCTGGATGGGAGCCACGTTTGTCTCATTCCTCTTTCATTTTTGCTGTTCACTCGAGTCATTACAGGATATGCTTTGGGTTGAGCTTGGGTTTTCTGCAGGTTTTGTTTTTCGGGTCTTTAATTTGTCCCTGTGTGAGGACACCCGAACAGAAAACGTGTCCAGGAACCCTCCAGTTTGGCCATGAGTCAAGCAGCACAGAACCCAGCAGGTTTCTGCTGTCACAGAGGTCCCAGGAGAAGCTATCATTAGCATTTATATATCAAACCTCTCAGCAGCAATTTAGAATTGTAATTTATTGTTCGAGATATGTTATGCTGCTTTCCCTTCTCCCAGATACGATCAGATGCTCTTGTCTGGTGACTGGTGAGTCACAGGCACAGCCTACAGACTGCTTAAAAGGGAGAATGTTCTATTTTTAAGAGGCTAAAATAGTTGGAAAGTGATTCTTTAAAGTGCACCCATTCAAAACTGAACCTGTCTTTTGATATGCCTGAATTTGCCTGACAGGGGAGATGACACTGAACTCAGTTGCTGAGAATTTAAGAAGTTTATTTATAGATGAAATAATTTCTGAGGAGAAATTCTTTTGCTGTTTGAAGTGTTGCCCTCTCCTGGACAGCTCCTGAGCTGCGTTGGCTCTGCTGGCCACGAGTGATCCTCCCACGCCTTGCAAATCGTCTTTCCTTGGTTGTTCTTTTGAAGAAATTGCAAGTTATCAAAATTACAACCTGGCATAATTTAGCCCCATGGAGAACAGATGCCTCGTTTCTGCTGTGTCCTCCCAGAGAAATACATGTCTGACCTATAAATCCAATTGGGCAGCATCTCAACTGGAATAATTGCATTTATCCCAATCTACAGCTCCAGGGCTGGCAGTTGAAGCCAGCCTGGCTCCTCTGGGCAGCCCTGCCTGTCTCAGCCCTGCCTGACTTTTGGGGGATGAGTAATAAGGTGCATTTGGGAGCTGTCAGGAGTCTTTAATCCTGTGGCAGGTAGGTTGGGGTCATTAGAGGACAGCAGGGGACAGACTGGCTGGAGCCGCAGCACATTCCGTGTCACATGCTCGTTAGTAGCAACTTTGTCCTGTACAAAAATCTAGAGCCAAAGTAGGGACTCACCCTGTTCCCAGCCCACAGTTCCCCACACCGTGGGTGATCCAGCAGTGGGGTTTTGGGAGTGCAGAGCAGCTGAGTCCTTATTGCCAAGGAGCCTCGGGGCACCCGTGGACTCAGAGCCCCTCAGGTCTCCGTGGTGGAAGGTGCTGAACTGCACAAACACTGGTTTTAACTTGTAGGAAAACACTGCAAATTTACCTTGTTTGCTGCAAAACTGGTTGGGTTGGACAGAGACACAGACGTTTTACATAGATACGGATATAAAACAGAAATAGGTATAGATATAAGGATAGGATAGATAAGATATAGATATATATAGATATAAAATAGAAATAGAAATAATATAGATAGAGAACTAGATATAAAATAGAAATCGAAATTATATAGATCTAGAACTAGATATAAAATAGAAATAGATATAGATGTAATACAGATATAGACCTAAAGATACAGATATATAGATACGGATATAATATAGATAGAGATAGAAAATAGATATAATACAGATGCAGATAGAGAACTAGATATTGAATAGAAATAGAAATAGAAATAGACAGGATAGAGATATAGATATAGGTATAATACAGATATAAATATGTTACAGATATAAAGATGTAGATATGGATATAATGCAGATGTAAAATAGGTAAAGATAAAATAAGATACAGATATAAAATAAATATAGATAGCAGCTCCCCAGGGATGAGCACAGAGGAGATGCTGCACGTTCTCAAATCCTCTTCGCAGCAACCCATCACGAGCTGTGTGTCCCTGGCTGAGCGCCGTGGGCAGCTGCTGGGCTGTGCCGAGGCTGTGGTTTAAGGCTGTGCTGCCCTCTCTCCTGCAGCTGGCGGAGCTGCGGGGCGTGCCCCGAGGCCTCTACGACGGTCCCGTCTGCGAGGTGTCGGTGACGCCCAAGACGGTCACACCGGCGTCCTCAGCCAAGACCTCTCCTGCCAAACAGCAGGCACCCCCCGTGAGGAACCTGCACCAGTCTGGGTTCAGCTTGTCCGGTACGTGATTCTGGGAATGGTTTATTGCACTGAGCTCACGGCTGGTTTGTGCTCCCGTGCTCTGAGTTCATTCTGCTGGCAGAGGGATGCAGTGAGAGGCTATGGGGAGTTTTCAGCTGGGAGGTTTTACCTTGAGGGAGGAAGAAGAGCAGTACAGGAGCTGTCCTAAATTCCTGCTTCTTCTCATGATGTCTCTTGAACGCTGAGCACTCCAGTGTGTTCTGGGCTCAGTCCTCAGCGGGGTGTCTGGAGAGGGCAGATCATGGAATTGTGGAATTGTCTGAGCTGTGAGGGACCTTAAAGCCCATCCTGTCCCACCCCCTGCCATGGGCAGGGACACCTTCCACTATCCCAGGTTGCTCCAAGCCGTTTCCAGCCTGGCCTTGGACACTTCCAGGGATGGGGCAGCCACAGCTCCTCTGGCAATTTCATCCCAGCCCCTCCCCACCCTCACTGGGAGGAATTTCTTCCCAATATCTCATCCAACCCTGCCCTCCTTCAGCTTAAGACCATTCCAGTTGTGTTTAGAAGTGGGAATTTTATGATTTTAAGAGGCTATAGCAAAAAAGCCTTTTTTTTTAAGATGGCACAAACTTCAGGAGACTTTGCCAGCTGAGACCAGCTGTGTACCTGGGATGTGGCAGATTCGATTTCTCAGCGGGTGTTCAGTGCAGGAAAGGCCGACTATAAGAAGGGACAGAAAGGCTGGCTAAGGGCTAATCATTCAGCCAGCTCTTACCTGTGCATGGCTGGGTGCTTCGGGTGCTCAGGGCAGAGATATTGTTAATGCAGAAGAGGTTTCAGCAGAATTAAGGCAGTGGGGGCCAGTGAAGGCTTTTCCCCCAAGTACAGAAACACGGAATGGTTTAGGCTGGAAAAGCCCTCTAAAATCAAATCCAGCCATCAGGCAGCACCCAAGTGCCACGCCCACGCGGATTTTAAAGCCTGGCAGAGTTGGTGACTCCTCCTCTCTCTCCTGCAGGGGCACAGATCGACGACAACATCCCACGCCGCACGACCCAGCGCATCGTGGCCCCGCCAGGTGGCCGTGCCAACATCACCAGCTTGGGCTAAGGATCGAGCCCTCCTGTACCCACCGGGCACACCCGGGGGGGCCGGGGCACCTGGAGACCCTTTTTGATTCTTTTAGAGCCTGTGACAGTTACTGCGGGCACCCAGTGCGGGGGGGCTGAAGTAACAGCACCTCTTTCAGTCCCCTCAGGTTCCCTCCTCATCTTCACCAACCCCTCTCACTCCCACCCCACCCCACCTCAGCCCCTTACACATTTAAAGAAATAAACCCTGTTTTGACACCTCTGACATGCAAGAGTTAATGTAAAGAGGGTATTTGAGATATGTGGCCTCTGTCCCATTCAGCATCTTTCTTTTAATAAAGGAAGGATAAAGTGAATTTCCCGGGAGCTGCCTTTAAGACACACACACACACACACACACAAAAAATAAATAAATAAAAATAAATGTATAAAAAAAGCTTTTTTTTTTTTTTATGGTCTTCAGAAGAGTAGTTCAAGGGTTTTAAACTGGATATTCTGTAGGGTTCTGTGTTCCAGCAGAATTAGCTAGGCAAGCACGGAGGGACAGGAATCCCAGCCTGTCTGTGGCCATTTCCCACCACCAGCTCTGAGGTCACTGGATGCTGCCAGGAGAGAGAATCAGGACCCAGCACTAGGAATGACAGAGAACATCACCCCAGCCACCGGGTGAGCCAGAATCCTTGGGGACTTCAGTTCTGTTGGGTTGGTTTTTCCTTGGTTTCTTTTTTCTTCTGGATTTTGCTGCAAATTAGGTCCTTGAGGAAACTTTTCAATGTTTGTGTGTGTGTTTTTACTATGTTTGTATCGTTGTGTTTACGAAGCCTTATCTGAGAACTGGGAATCTCCCTGTTCTTCCCGAACCTCATCCAAGTCACAGACTCCCGCCAGTGTCACTGCCACTGCCACCCTGGTACTTCAGGGGTCCCTTGGTTGCAGTTTCCAGCCATTTCTTGCCACGTAGCTGCATTAAGGGCATGGAGCAGGTCCATAGGATGGGATCTTCAGTCATCGGTTCTTGAGCTGGTGCAAACAGAGGAGCTGGACACCATCTGAGCTGCTGGGATGGAGTATCTGGAAGAGTTTGTAGCAGTTAGTTTGTCTTCTGGCCCTGGAGATGGGTGTGGACAGGCAGGGGGCTGTGGGCAAAGAGCAACGCCTTGCTTGGAAGGTTTCTGTAGCAGAAAGCCCCTCCCTGGCCATCAGGAGAGGTTATTTAAAGCTTTGAGGGCTTATCTTTAGCTCTCAGAGCTCAGTCAGGGAGTGTGTGCTGAGCACCTGTGGCAATTCCAGTGCAGGCCCAGCTGCTGTAACTGGGAGCTGGCTGGGACCCCAGCAGCTGAGAATCTCTTCTCCAAATGTCACAGCTGCCCAGCCCTGCAGGAATCCTGCACGTACCCATGGGAAGGCCTCGCTGTTCCCCACCCAGCCTCACGTGCCGCGGATTTGAGACACAGTCAGTGGTCCTTAAAGGGATGGAGGAGCCCCAGCTTTGGGTCAGCCGGCGGGGTCTGGGTGTTGCACCATCCTCTGGGATTGAAGGTCTGGCAGGCCTGGGACTGGAGGCTTGTTGTTTTTGGAACATGGAGTATAAATCTGCACCCTCAGATCCCCACTTAGGCGTAGCTGGAGGGCCCAGCAGTCCCAAGGACTTGTCTTAGCACAGAGAGCTTTCCTTCCCACGGCGTTGCCTCCACTGTCTGCCCGCCCTGGCACTTGGCTGCATCTTCTGCTTCCTCTTCTCTTTGTGCTTTGCCATCTCCACCAACCTTGTTTTTCCATAGCTGTATTTTCTTAAATGGTGTTTACAGGTTCTTTTAGGAAAAAACCTATATATATGTGAAGGCTTTCAAGAAAGGAGTACCAAATTTGTTGTTATGAAGTATCAACGCTGGGATTTGCAAAGGATCTGGAAGCTACATAGTAACTTCCAGGGTACCCAAACCCTCCCAGCTGCAGCACCTAAATCCTTTAGGCCCCTTTGAACACAAAAGTTAAGAAAAACTTTGCCATATTCCTCCATGCATTTTGCATTTAGGTTCAACTCCTGGGTCTTTTAGTTTTGCATAAAGAGTTTGCACTTTGTTTGTTAAGTAATCCGTGAACTTAATATATATTGCAGCTATTTTCATTTTTTAATTTTTTTCTTTGTCACCTGTATGTTAAAATCAATTTGAACGAGTTGGGGAGAAAAAAAAAAGAATTGTGGATCCGTTTCAATTCTACGAAACACTTGCGGCTCTTCAGTATTCACTTAAGTCTTCCTTTTTTTTTTCCTTCACTGACTCATGATAACTTGTTAAGTTTTAATTTGTTCTTGAAAAGAAAGAAAAAAAATCACAAAAAAAAGATTTTTGCAGGCTATGTAAGCATGTTTTTTCCTGTGAGAGCTCGTCCGCTTTGTGTCTGTTTAATGAATGTCATATGTAAATGCTTAAAGAAAAAAAAAAGATGATGACTTAATTAATTAATTAACCGCAGTGACTTGAAGCTCTAAAAATAATAAAAGAAAAAGTAGGATTTAATACTAGCTGGATTTAACCCTTGGATTTGTGATTGTGAACCATGAGTGGAGGAGCTGTAAGTGCTAAAGCTGATCGTGTGTGTAGACAAAGAGGAGTACTGATATTTGACCATTGTCTCAATGGCAAAAACACCCCCCCAACCCCAAGTCTTGTGTTTTATTCCTTAAGAACTCTGTGTTATATTACCATGGGAACTCCTAATAAAGACAAAATGTTGTTGTTTCAGTAGGTGCATCTGTGTCTCGAGGTGCTGCGTGTTGTGTGCCACTGCGCCCTGGGCTGGTGCTCTCAGCAGGGCCAGACAGCCCTGAAAACCAGGCTGGGCTGGGCTGGTGTGGAGATGTGCAGGGGCAGAGCTGCAGAGGAGCTCCTGTGGTGGTGGTAAAGAGGAGCTGATGGGCCACGGAGTCATTTCCTCTGGAGAAAAGTGAGCTGCGACTCAGGGCACTTTGTTCAAAACAGCATTTGGCGAAGCAGAGACGTTTGCCTGAAAAATCCTGGCTCTGCATTGCACGGGTCACTGATGGAATGTGAGCAAAAGCCCCTAAAACTATTGGCATAGCCCTCAGCCCCACAGTGTGCTTCTGCTTGGACCCTCTGCCAGCCAGGGAATGGGGAAAAAAGCACAGTCGTGAATAGAAGCCACAGGTAGCAACTGAGTGGGGAGAGTTGGAGCTGGCTGGAACAACACCAGTGGAACTTGGGGTGGTGGTGGTTGGATTTTCAGGAGAAACACCAGTGGAACTTGGGGTGGTGGTGGTTGGATTTTCAGGACAAACACCAGTGGAACTTGGGGTGGTGGTGGTTGGATTTACAGGAGAAACACCAGTGGAACTTGGGGTGGTGGTGGTGGTTGGATTTCACTGTCACAGGGACAGCCAAGCATCCCCATCAGCTGCTCAGGGTGTTCATGCTGCATCCCTACACCCACCAGTTCAGCTCTCTGGGGGATCTTCCCCCAAATCCGAGCACAGCTGGAGTGTGTGACTGACTTTGTGAGGAGGTTTAGCTCTTGTTCCTCATCTGAACAAATCCAAATGCTGAAGTGCTCTGTGAAATGCATTGAGCTTCCTCCACACAGCTTTAAACCCAGCACTCCATAGAGTGGGAAGTTTTAAGGGGGTTTTTCCGTTTTACCTGCTGAGAAGGGTCAGTGGTCATCCCCTGGTAAAGAGACCTCTGGCTAACATGGGAATCCTGGCTCTGGCACCAGTGACATGTAGTTATTTGGCTACTGGCAGCTTAAATTAGATATTAGCATCTGTGCAATCAGTTCTCATGGAGCAGGGCTGGTGGGTAGCTGTACATAAAATGTATTAGCTAATCCCGACAATAATATCCCAGTGAAAGATGCATTCAGCCTGAAGCACTGGTACTCAGTCAACACACACCTACAGAACCTCAATTTGGTTTTATTCTATCATTAATCTTCCTCCAGCACCTGAATTGGAACGAAAGAAGTCTCTTCCTGAGGAAATAAATGTCAGGGACCCAGTGAAGCTGTTGGAGCTGGCAGAGTAGAGGAGGTTTCGAGGTCAGGAAGAACTGCCAACAGCCAGATCTAACCCAGCGTGTGCTGAGGGAGCGAGGCAGGGACAGAGCTCGGGGGGATATTCGGGTCACCGGGGCAGCCCTCGTTTGGTGCTGCATGGGAGCACAGGAATTGTATTTGGTCAGCCCCTTAATCCAGGTAATTCCTGATCTGGCAGCCCACAGCTCGTTAATAAGTGCTAATTTGGTTCTCTGCCGTCCCACTGTGTAAGGCCCAAATTAGATCTAATCTGATCTTAACATCGGTGGAGAACTCTGTGGCTGAAGGGAGAAGAAATCCCGTAAGGGACGAATGTGACTCTGACCTGGAGCAGGAGCTGTCAGCTCCTGACGAGAGGGGGGTTATCAGAAATGAGGACAATGCAGCCTTATTTATCCCCTGGTGGCACAGCAATAAGTGTCACTGTACTACAGAAGCTTTAGAACCCGTTTTCCTCCTTTTTTCTAGCCCCAAATTAGCCGGTTTTGCTCAGTGCCATCAGGTGGCAGCAGGACATGGGGAAATGTAAAGGGCCCATCTCCCTTCATGGATCATCTCGGGAATGGTTTAGGATGTAACAAATGTGAAACATGCACAGGGTTTATGATTGCTGTGACAGAGAGGTGACATACACATGCATCTCTCGGTTATATTAATATACTGGCAGGTATTTCAGTGTTAAAGAGAGATGAATCAGCTGTGTTCTCTTCTCGTTAAAGCCTGACAAGACACCTGTCTCAACTCAGGTACAGAGCAAGTTATAAACTTTACCCATCAATTTATCACTTCAAAGAACCACCAGACTTCCAAGAGAGCTGGAGAAGGACCTTTGACAAGGGTCTGGAGTGCCAGGACAGGGGGGAATGGCTTCCCATTGCCAGAGGCTGGGGTTACATGGGATACTGGGAAGAAATTCCTTCCTGTGTGGGTGGTGAGGGGCCCTATGGAATTCCCAGAGAAGCTGTGGCTGCCCCTGGAAGTGTCCAAGGCCAGGCTGGACAGGGCTTGGAGCAACCTGGGATAGAGGGAGGTGTCCCTGCCCATGGCAGGGGTGGGACAAAGTTCCCTTCACTGAAGAGGTAAAGTAAGCAATTAGAGGAAATAATTTTTTCTCCCCTGTAACCCAGGCCAGAGGAGGAGCCCTCTGCTAATTCCTGCAGGGTGTGACTGACATCCAGCCCTGGCACTCCAGCTGTGGATTTACTGCTCTGTGCTTGAAGGTGTTCTTTCTTTCCACAAGCATTTTTTCCAACCATTAACCACTAAAACTTGGCAGGTGCTGACTTGCAAAGCCTCAAATGGTAGGAAATCCCTTGGTAATTTAGTCCACAAATTAATCATCTTCATGGTTCATTTTTCTTCCTGCTTCTGATCTGAACTGGCCTGCCTCGCATCGCTCGCCATCACTTCTTGTTCTGCATTCCCACAATAAAAGGGAGATCCCTCTGGGATGAGTGGGGATGTTCTCTGGGATCTGCTGGAACCCGGGGGCTCATCTCTGGAGCCATCCTTCCCCCACCACCAGGGGCTGTGTCCCGTGGAATGACGAGAGCAACAGATCTGCAACCAGAATCAGGGAATCATGGACTGGTTTGGGTTGGAAGGGACCTCAAAACCCATCCCATCCCACCCCTGCCATGGGCAGGGACACCTCCCACTGTCCCAGGGTGCTCCAGCCTCGCCTTGGGCACTTCCAGGGATCCAGGGGCAGCCACAGCTGCTCTGGGAATTCCAGCCCAGCCCCTCCCCACCCTCACAGGGAGGAATTCCTTCCCAATATCCCATCCAGCCCTGCTCTCTGGCAGTGGGAAGCCATTCCCTGTGTCCTGTCCCTCCATCCCTTGTCCCCAGTCCTTCTCCAGCTCTCCTGGAGCCCCTTTAGGCCCTACAAGGGGCTCTGAGCTCTCCCTGGACCCTTCTCTTCAGGCGAACACCCCCAGCTCCCCCAGCCCGGCTCCAGAGCAGAGGAGGAGCCGCTCATTAAATCCACCCGGTATTTGCTCCTCTCATTTCCACAGGAGGGCACCAGATATCCGTGTTTAAATCGCGATTTTACTCCTTTCCTGAGGCTCCGGTTCTCCCTCCTGTTCACATCATTCCTCCTGAAAACATACAGGCCTTGCCATTTTTATATGATGCTTTTCAACACCAAAATCTGCCATATTTCACATTATCCTGGATTAGATTCAGCTGGTTCATGCACATCTGAAATACCCTCTTCCCCCCCCCCCCCTC
>VYZQ01044651.1:0-12334 GCA_013400655.1 Mystacornis crossleyi
CTTTTCTCACCAAGCAGCGGGGAGGACGTTGCTGTCTCTCGGTAATTTTCCAACATCCTGTGTTGCAGGTAGATTTATGCACCGATCATAGTTGAAGCTGTTAATAAAAAAGTGCAAAGAAAACGGATTTTACTGTGAAGTGTAGGGCTGCTTTTCTCCCAGCTTTGCATTATCATGACTTCCTCCTTTTTTAATCTTTTTTTCTATGATTGACCATGTTTGGGGTTCAAAGCTTTAAAAATAAATCGCGGATCGTCTTTCATCTACTATGCATGAGAGAGTCAGAATCATTACATGGTTTAAGTGGATATTTTGGGAGTAACTCTGGACCAAGCAGTTCCTGCTTTAACTGGGAGCCAGAGGGATGAAGCTAATTTGCAAATAATGTTACATGCTGGTTTTGCTTGAACTCAGGGAAACGCTGCTGTGGCTACTTGTCATTCTTTGTGAGAAATTGAACAAAATGGAAATCAGTTCACTAGTTTAAAAAAAAAAAAAAAATATATAAAGTCTGCAGCAGACCAATTTCTCCTGCATCAAGGGAACATCCCAGGACTGCAATTAAGCTGTGGCTCAGCACGAACCCTACTGCTGCCTGAGCACTGAGGACAAACACACCGGCCGTCCTTTTCCTGGGAGCAGATTTTTAACTCGGGGAGCCGTGAGCTTTTCTGCAGCTCCACCTGAGCCACTTCTTCCTCACGCAGTTCAAAAGCCAACTTTCCCCTTTAGCATCACTCACGCCTTCCCCCAGGAGCGGGGAGCGCCGGATTCTGCAGCGCTGCACCTTCCCAGGGAATCGCCTATCGATGACTTTGTGGCTAATGTATACAACAGGAAGCAGAGGAGCTAATATAATGCAATTTTCCATGTTTACTGCATTATTACAGCAGTTGAATCTGCTGATTAGTTCCCATTTTTTTTTTTTGCCATCTCGTCCTAAGCATCCCTTTTATTTTTGCCCTGCTTATCTGCATAGAGTCATTTACTCACACGGCTGCTGTAACAGCAAGCAGGGCCAAAGCTATAATTTCTCCTCCCTTTCACATTTTAATCTTGCAGACCTCAATCTCTGTGATACCGCTATTACTTTGTCCATATCTGATCTAACGAGAACCTGCCATTATTTTTTTTTTAATTTTTTTTTTTTGCCTTAAAAAGGGAAAACTAATCTGAGCAAAACATCGTGGTGGCTGTGGCACTACTGATCCCTGGCATACCTCCTTGCAATGAATCCGGTGCTAGAACAGAGAACGTTTGTTTCCCTTCTCTCTACAGAACTGCAGGACTGACCCCTCATGCACAGGCAGCTCCCACGAATAAACAACATTGCCCCGATCTCCCGGGGGATTCATTTCTCTGCCAACTATCTCAGTAGCTCTTCTTATTGTCTGATTTATCCAAACAGTGGGAAAACAACTCAAGTGGAGCCACTCTCCAGTGACATGACTGGTTTATTCAGATTTGCTCCCCTACAGGCTAGGAAAGCCTCTTGCCCCAGTGATTATTAACTGAAAAGGGAGTGGGGAAATTTCCTGTAATATGAACAATAACAGAATGAATGCTCTTCCTTCCTGTTCTTTGAAGATCACAGCAAGACATTTTGCCCCCCAGGCACCCTAAAGCTCCCCAGCTCCCAGCTCTGAGCTATTGCCCCACTGGAGACCATCCGCTGAAGCACCAAGCCAAGATGCTCTGCATATGCCAACCACACCAGCCAGAACGGATTTACTTGGGAGAGGCAGGGAGACAAACTGAGGAATCCCTCTACTCCCTTCTCCTGCATCCCGAGGTTTTGCAAACAGCGGCTGCTCGCTCAACATTCTCACATCATGTCCACAAGCTGCACCACCACTCTGTGGTTTCTACCTATGCCTTGCTCTTCACCTCTGCTTGCAGTCCAGAGACCTTCACGTGTCCCCCGCCTTCTCCCAGGAATATTTTAAATAAATCAGGGGCCACGTTCAGCTCTTGGCCTGTGATGCAAGCAGGGATGTGGAAGCACTTCAAAGACACGCAGCACTGGCGGGGCACAGGATCCTGCCCGTGCCCTGTCCAGGATTTACACAGATGAGATTTGTGGGAATCAGAACAAGCCCCTCCCCACATCCTCTGCTGATTTGGAGAATCCCTTGCTCACGGAGCTCCCAGCTGCCCAAGCTGTAGCACTGCGGGAACCTGAGCATTCCTTGGTCTAGCTGCACCCCAGCGTGCATTGTATTCACTATTAATGAAAGATTAAATGTTCCAAAGAGCATTATTAATTTTAAAGCTACTAATAATCATCAGCTGTCCCTCACTTCACCCCACAAGCCTGAGAGCTGTAATGAAAGAGCAAATTCCAGCTCAGAGCATCTGTAAGCTGTGATCCACAGCCCAGCTCCACAGCTCAAGACCCCACAGGCATTTTCTGCAAGAAGTGAGGACCCTCAAAGATCTTCTAATGTGAGCAACCATAAAAAGCCAGAAATGGCAAAAAAATAACTCTCTGTTATCCTTGTCTTTGAAAGTAAGGACTCACACAAACCTCCTAGCTCTGCAACACTGATCTGACTTCTCTTGCACCAGTCTGCACCCCTGTGATCCCCCCAAGAGCCCGGGTTTGCTCAGCAGCACTCATTAGATGGTGATAACCCATTTTACTTCCAAGGGGAAGTCTGCATTCCCAAATGTGTTCCTTGCCCTCCTCCCCCTTGGGAAAATGCAGCTCCTGGCAGGAGCAAGAGCCCAACAAAAGCCACAACGGGCCCATCCCAAATGAGTGTTCACGGGACAGGACTGTCCATATGATCACCCAACACCCACCTCGCCTCCCAAATGTAGCATTTGCTCCCATCAGAGGTGCTCCATCAGCACCAGGAGCAGGGCCATTTCTGCCCTGAATCCTCCAGCTACTCAGTAGGACAAGCAGAGCAGGAAGCCACCAGCCCCAGCAGGGAATCCGTGTGTCAGAAGGGCACATGTGCAGGTACAAAGCATCCTTTGCACACCAGCAGCTTTCCTGCTGCCTTGGCACATCAGCACTGGTGGTGAATCACATCTCCTTTGTATTTCACTTGGAGGAACAGGGAGAAAGACGTATTTCACAGAAGAGAGTCACAAAGAGGCCCACCTTGGAAAACAGGCTATTTTTGGCACTATAATCCCTTTCCTGTGAAGAAGAGAGGGAGGCCCAAGAGACTGAAGGAGCTGCTGAGACCCAGAGAGGAATTTGGTAGCAGAGCTTGAGGCATAATTCAGATATCAGGGACCAAGAACCAGGGCTAAGACCCACGTTTAAAGACTGCATCAGCCTCAGGACTGTAACCTGTGCTTCACCACCTGCCTGCCCACCAATCTAGCCGTGCCAGTGTGGGATGCTGCAGAGCAAGAAGGTGAGCACTCTGTTTGCTTCCACAGACCTTTCCCAAGCATGCAAAGACCTGGCTCTTCATTTGAGTGCTAATTCTCACTCTCTTTCATCCCAGTTTTTTTGCAGCTTTTCCACAAATCCAGAATACATTTGAGCGATCAGCACAATGTTTAGTGAGAAAATCGTATGCTACATTTCCGCTTGGCATGATTTTGAAATGGTTAAGCTGTTAAGCCCTGAAAGGGAAGTTTTAAGAATACCGTGAATAAAAGAAGTCAAAAACAAAAATAAACCAACAGCGGCAAAATTAGAGCGTGACATAAAGGAACCATTTGGATGGATCCTTTTTCCCAGTGAAATGGTGCATGCTGGCTGCTCCAGTGTCAGGATCCCTGCGGTTGTGTAGCACTTGGACTTTCATTACAACGGCAGAGAAATAAATGGAGAGTCATCACTAGCACACAGGAGAGGGAGAAGCTTTCCTAGGCTGTGATCAAATCCCTTACAAACTTCTCTAAACCACGGCCACATCGCCCCTGAGGCCCCCTTTGCCGCACTCTGTCCCAGCAAGGGAGATGCTATCAGAGCAGGAAGCACGACACAGAGGTAAGGACAGGCAATGGTCCAGGGTGGGCCGGATACCCTAGAGATACCCTAGAGATACCCTAGAGATGCTTGAATGCCCACATTTTGCAGATAAACTCTTCCACGGAGAAGCAAATCCTGCCCCAGTGTGCGTCTCACACAGCACAACCCCAGTGATGCTGGTCCCTCTCAGGACAGCAGGTTCTGCTCAGAGCACTCTGGGGCCGGGGGGGACTCCCCCCTTCACCCAACCAGCTTGAGTCACACAAGGAAGTGACAGCTGTGCGGCCCCTCTGTCCCCTGTGTCACTCAGAGGTCCCTCCTGAATTATGCATTGCTCTGCTGCTGTGCTCACTGACTCAGTGACTTACTTGTGCAGCCAGTTACCGGGCTGAAGGACACAGCTCCAACCACGACCATTTTACGCTGACTTTTGTCATAAAATGTGATACAATGCTGGATCAAAAGACCTCCCAGAATCCATACATGTGACAATGTCCCACTCCAGCTGTGACACAAAGCATTAAGGTAATGACAGTTGCATTCATACCTGCTACTTTTAGGTCCACCCAACCCAGAGCAGCTGAAAGGAACAAGGGCTCTCTTCCTCCGACTCCAGCCTCCCCTGAGCCACTGTGAAGTGTTTGCTAGTCAAACAGCTCCTGCAAGAGAGCTCTCTCACCTCGGAGGGCCTGGATCAGAGACATCAGGTCAGGTCATCTACAAAGGTACTGGTGGGGAAAACATCCTTCCTGAGCACATTCATGTCTGTGCACATCTCTGCAGAGGTCAGGCACGCTCTGGATGAGGGCATCTCCTGTCCAGTTCTGTACCCTGACCCACCTTCAGCTGGGCGTGATGAAGAAGATGAACAAACAGCCAAAAACAGCCTTTCCCTCCATCCCCTACAACTTCTCCAGCTCAGGTCCTCCCCCGCCTCTCTGAAGTGCCAAAGGATCTCACACAGTCACAGGATGAAACCCACAACCTGTACCCCCAAATACCTCTGCTCCCCCAGAGCGGCAGGGACCTGAGCAGTCAACCCACCACCTGCATCCACCCCGGGAGGAGTTCTAAGACTTCCCTACACAAAGTCAACAGCAACCTGAGTCACTGCTGGCCAAAGTCCTGCTTCAAAAGAGAAACTGGGCTGCAGAGTCCCAGAGGTCACTTGTGCCAGCACTGCTGAGCCTCACTTGCGACCTCCTCACCTGGTCCACCCTCCTCCACAATCTTGCAACTGCAGTTCCTCTGGAAAGCTCTCTGTCTCCACAAGCAGAGACTTTCGTATCTGAAGCACTGACAAAACGCTGGGATTTCGTTTTTATTGGAAAAACAAAGCCTCCTCTGCACATGCCCCTTCCCTGATGACAGACAGCTGCTGATTACCCCTGAAGCACAGCACACACAGGAACGGGCCTCGAGACAGGCTACAGCCCATGGTGACCTGCAGGGGACTTGGGCTGAGGAAACAGCACAATAAATGCTTTATTGCAAGTCCAGGGCCAGCACTTCCACAAGGAGGAGAATTTTACTCTGCACCGGTTTTTATATCACAAACTGCTTCTATGGTGTGGTCTCAAGGAGCCCTTGCTTCTCCTCCCTCTGGGAGGAAGCCTGGCAGCCTCATCCCAGGACACTGTTTCCCCTTCAGGCAGAGGGAATAATTCCTCTGGATAAGGTGGGTAAGAGCACAGTGCTGCTCATGCTCAGGGAAGCACTTGCCTCCCACCAACCATTCATGCATGTGGGCTCCAAGTTACCTTTTACTATTTCAAAATTACTCCATTCCATTTCCAAGTGAGTTAGTGGGATCCATGGGAGGCTGGTGCTGGATCTTTAGATGTCATACAGAATAATACCTACACGAGTACACACCTCTTTCTTCCTCCTTCTGAAGTGCCATGTTACCAAGTGCTAAAATTCTTTAAAGAAATTACAGGGCAAGTGTCCCTACTACTGCAGCACCACAGAATAAACGAGCACATGGCAAAAGCAAATCTGTGTCTGTGGAGGAGGATTCCTGTCCATGGGCGTTTCTCCACACTGGTGACTCTCAGTGCAGTACACAACTTCAGGACAAAAAGATGCTGAGGAGGTGCTGGTGAAGAAGGGAAACTTTTTCCCTCCCTTTTGCTTTACAGGTGCTTCTGCTGGCGCTGGCTCCTGGACATGCGTTTCACCATGCCCAGCTGAGCGTGTTAACACAGCAGCAGAGGCCCACAGGCACTGCTGTCTGTGGGCTGCACTGTGGATCAGCTGGGTGATGAGGAAAAGGTTTGTTTGCATTGCTGGCATTTGGTATTTGCAGCATGCCCAGAGCACAGGACGGCCACGGGAGTTAACCTTCACACCTTCCTGAATGCAAAATCCTCCTACCAGCCCTCTGTGCCATCCCAGGATGGCAGGGCAAGGCCACAGCACCCAGCTCTGCCCCCAGAGTAGGCAAGGCTCCTGTGACACTGCTCCAGCCACCGCAGGCCGAAGCAGCCCTCAAGCTCCTCTCAAACACATCAAGTATTCCGCCCTCAGCTATGGAGCTGGGAAACACCAGGAGAGCCTGGAAGACAAGCAGTTGTGTTATCAGGCATTCATCATCAGGAATGAGAGAGCACAACTCAACACGAGTGTCCTCCACTGGCTTCAAGGGCACACATGCATTGAAATTCCCAGCAGATTCAGGGCTCTTGTTTGCACTTCCATCACAGCCACGGCCAGAAGCTCTGAAGGCTTTCCAGGCAAACCCAGGAGTTCCACTAGGACTGGCAGCCTTGGTTTGCGCCTGTGAAGTGCTTTGTGGGTGCTCCTGGGAGAGTGATGGAGGGATTTTAGCTATTTATTAATTAGAAGAGTGGTTTACGTATTTTAAATTAAAAAGTAGAGGAGATTTTGCCTTTTCTTTCCCCCCTTCATTTATTTCTAAATTATTCTAATCATCAGTACTACTTTCCACAACGAGCAACTAGACAGTTGTCATGTTACCTCAGACGTATCATGGCAGGCAGCTAATCCTGTTGGTCATAAATCATGTCCCTTTCAATCTCCATTATATAGCAAGAGCAAATTTGTTATGATGCTTGTGTCATTACACACCAATGCCTTTCCATTATCATATAACTGGATACCCCCAAGGTTTGTAATTTGCAGTATAATAGTAATTTTTAAAGAACCATTGGTAATCAATAGCTCTCAGCATCATTGTCAGGATCATTTGCAAAACAAATAACAACACTGATCTGGACCAACTTTACAGGAGGGATATTTAATCCGCATGAACTGCATTATATGATGGATAAGCGAGGAATCCTAGACTATGTATCATGTATTTTCCTTGGATTAAATATCACTTCAATCAATGTTGCTCCCAGCTGTACAATGCCGTCTGTGTTTTCACTGGGTAATGCTGAAGTATTGTTTTACAAATTGACATTAGCTACGTGCTGGGCAACAAAACCCCAGGGAGGGGTGTGAGGAGGGAGCACGGCCGAGGGCAAGGCCGGGGTGCTGCTCAGGGGAGCACCCAGCTCCCTGGAGGGCACGGGGGGCTGCAGGGACCCCACAGACAGGGCACTGCTGCACCCAGGGGTCACAGCAGCTGGCTGGCCACGACCACTGCTGTGGTGGGGTGAGCACAGATGGTTCTCAGCCCTGAGAGAGCGAGCAGGGCAGAGGTGATGCTCCCTCCCAGCGTGGGTTTGCTCTGCCCAGCTCTCCGAGGCACAGAGCTGCCCTCCAGGCCAGGATGCCCAGCACAGCCCCGTGCCAGAGCGGAATGCGCGGCAGTAGGAGGTGCAGCTCTCACCCCGTGTCCACACCGAGCTGGGGTTTAACCCCGTTACCCTCTAACTCTACAAAAGTGCTGGGTAGCATCATCTAAGAGGTTCAGCCATTGCCCCACCAGCTAACAGGGCAACAAGCAGAGGCTCGATTTTACTCACTGCTTTTCCTTTTCCTTCAGCATGCACAGGCAGAGGCTGGAATTAGGATGGCAACTGCATCCCAACCACCGTGCCCTGGCTGTGGTCAGTCTGTCCACCTGCATCCCAGGCCCTGACAACCTTCAACGCAGCTTTTCTGTGTAAAAATGGAGACGGGAGCAGCTGATCCAGCAGGACCCCGTGCAAGCAGTGCCTGGAGAGCACTCACAGGGACAGCACCAGCCTCGGGCTGTGCCACAGCCCTGAGACAGCCCAGGGCTCCCTAATGAACATCTCCCAAGTCAGATTAAAGACACCACGCCCGTGCTTCAGCAGCCTCACAATCAGCCAGCCCAAGTGACCTGATGCATGGCCAAGAGCCGGCCAGCACCTGCACCTTCCCTTACAGATGGCTTTCTGAGGCATTAAATCCACATTTAAATTTTCTAGTCAGTTCTGCCTCTCCTGAGCTCTCCAGCAGAGCTGTATCTCGCTCCTTGCAGCTGGAGACACCTTTAGCAAAATCTCCAGCTCCTACTGATGTGGAAAAATTCATGCATTTCTCTCCCTGTGTAAGCACGGGCCTGGCATTCACGGCACTTCCCAGAGATAAGCCCCAAATCGCTCATCGCTAGGAACCCCACACTTTGGTAAGGACGGACAGAGTTGGGATAAAAAAACCACCCTTGGACCCTAACTAAACACTTCAGTTGCTGGAAATTACAGAATCCTATTTAGTTATACCAGAGAGCATTTTCCACAGAGGAAACATCTTCAACCTGGCTCTAGGAAGCCAGTCGAATTAAAATTTTTGGAAGGAAGAAGAAATCCAAAGTTTTGCTTGGTTTAGTTCATTTTTAGAGACAAATGTGGTTTAGAAATGGGATTAACTGGGGTATCCTGGCACCCCTTCCCGCTCAGCAGCACCTCAAATGGGCTGTGCACTCCTGCAAGCTCCTGGCTGCCCCAAGGAAAATGCCATTAAAGAAAATACAGCTATTTTTAAAGCCAGAAGGACAAATTCTCCTCCCAGTTACACCAGTGACCTCGTGACTCTCCACAAGGTTGGGCAGGCACAGCTCTGATTTGGGGCTATTTTGAGCATCCTCCAGAGTCACCGGGCACCCAGCAGGCAGAAAGCACCGAGGAGCAGGATGAGGCCCTCGTCTCCTGATCCAACCCAACCTGTTAAGACAGCAATAACTTTCACCAACTAAAGAGTAAAATACAAATTCCCTTTTTAAACAAAACACTTCAACCAACACAACCGCTTCCCCCACATGCACATGGGCCTGAGCAGGGCTGGTGCTCACTGCTGCTCCTGCTGCCATCCCCACTCATTCATCACACATTCACATGTAGTACAAACTCATTCAGGGCTCTTCCGCAGATGAAATATTTAAATGGTTTATAATTTGCTATCCCTTTTAAATAAAGTGGAACCGCCATAAACAGACTTGGGCTGACTTGCTCTCTCCACCACCTCTTTTTCTTTTAATATTCTCCCCGCAGTTTCATCAGGCTGCATCCAGCCTGATTCAAGAGCTTCGTGGGCACAATCCATGCTGGTAAATGGATGGAGCCCCCTTGGATGTTGCAGATATTGCAGAGGGATGAGGAAGCAGTTTTTGCTCTCTTGAGCAAGCACATGGGCTATGGCGTGACCGAGGGGATATCACACATGAGGAGAGATGCAGAGCCTGGACTCTCCTGTCTGTGTTTGGCCAGCTGGGATGGACACAACCTGCTTTGCCATCTGACCCAGCCTGTTCGTGCTACCCTTTTCAGGAGCTGCTGCTCCCAGCCCAAGGCAGCAGCCGCATTTTAGCTGCTGGTGACACCAGCACATGCAAGATCCTGAGCAAGCTCTGGCAGACGAGACATGGCCAACATATAATTCTCTGCTGATGTGCTGACACACCACCCAAAACCTCCAAGAGCATCAGGCTTGGATGAATTTCCCAGCTTGTGTGGTCCAAGGAAAACGTTACCACAACACAGAGGCTTTCCCCCCACTGCCATGCCCAGCTCCCAAGTGACCCAGAAGGCTGCACACATGCACTGGCTTCACCAGGAAACTGGATGGACAATGACTGAGCCAAGCAACCAGCGATTCTACCCAAATTCACCCCCGGGGTCTCACACTGGAGGCCAGGGCTGCTGCCCCTGGTGCAAGGGGAGAGGGGACACATCCATGGGCAGGGAGCGAAGATCTCTCCCTTCCCTGCAGAAGCCTCGAGATGGAAAACGCTTACAGCTGTGTCCGCATCCATATGCATAAGAGAACAGGCCCTGATCCAGCACACGCTTACGTCAATCTGCCGTCACCAAGATTTAGGAGAACATTTAAAATTAAACAAAAATTTCCTTGCACTGCAAAACTAAGGACAAAGAAGGGAAGTAAGTCGTGTGGGTAGTGCAGAAGCAGGTGTCGAAGGACCTGGTCCCAGCAAGGCTCTGGTGCTGACACCTCAGATAACCCTGGACGTGTCACTTCATCTCTGGGTTCACCCACTGAATGCAGCTCTCTGGATATCACTCGATGACAGATAAGGGGCTCTCAGATGGTCAGAGAAAACCTGACCAGCTCAGAAGGGTATTTCCCATCTGGTCCGCATGCCTGGCTCTTTACACGTGTGTAGAACAGGTTACCTGTAACTCAGTACCTCCAAGGACCCCACAAGCCCTGGCTCTGAGGAGCTGCTGGCAACCTAAACCACAGAAGTAAGTCAGCATTTGCAACACTTCAGATTTTACCTGCTGAAAATAAAGACAACAGCTTTTCAAAATAAATGGGGAGAAAAAGCAAGATCAATAAGTGACACACACTTAATTCCCAAGCCAGCCTCATTAAAATGAAGTGTGTTACTGTTTACCCCCACGAATAAAGAGTTCCACTGCAAAAGAAGGTGTGCTGTCCTAAGGGCTATACAAGCTGATGTTGTTTTATGGCTTTTTTGTTAAGATTGGGACTGGAATGGACAAAAAAAAAAAAATTCGTAACATGAAGAATCCATTCTTTATTGACAGAGGGGGGAAAGCCACGCAGAAAGTTTGGGGCTTTTTCTTAAAGCCAATGTGGTATTAGAGAACCTACAAGCTAGTTCACAACTGGAAAGGATTTTAATATGGAAGAGGACTTTTCTGCAAAACTGTTGAAGAGTCATAGAATCATTTATATTGGTAAATGACCTCCAAGATCATCAAGTCCATTAGTGAAGCTCAAGATTAACAAACTGACCCACACAGTAAACAATGAGACAAACTTCTCTGAACTTGGATGCGGCTGTGATGTTCACTCTGCTTGTAAGCATTATGACTGGACTTTGTCTTTTAAGGTATTTTCCAGCCTAAATGATTATATGGTTTCTAACAAAGCTGTAAGAATCTCATCCCACAGATTTATTTCCCCTTTGTTTTCATACATGAAGCAGTTACACAAACTCCACAGCCCGATTTCTGCTCCCCTGTGAACTGGGACAGAGGTTGAAACATGTTGATTTACCGAAGTTTTCCCCTCACTCCTCTGTGGCAGATGTTCTCCAGAAGCAGTTGCATTATTCCTGAGCCCGGGCTTCCGCACTCCCCTGGACAACGTACAAAAGGAGCCAGGCCAGGTGAGGAACACCAGAGGGGCTCAGCGAGGTGTCCATCCCCATCCTCCCATGTGCACCCCTCATTCCCACCGCACCCACCTGCCCAGCAGAGCTGGGCAGAGGCAGAGCCCCACTCTGTTCCCTCCTCAGTGCCCTGCTCTGCTGCACAGCTCTCAAAGCACAGCCTGCTCCTAGCACGGGCCGGATCCTTGCAGCCTCACGGACAAAGGCTCAAACCCAGGCAGCGTAGGAGCTCAATGGAGCCAGAAAACACAAGAGACTGGCTTGAACTCCCAGATTTTAAACACAAAGAGATTTCCAGCAGCTCTCCATCCCCCTTGGGCCACACACCAGCCCTTGCAATTCATTGCTCAGCACCACCTTCCCCAGGAGACGGTGGCTGGGAGTGACATTACTGCCGTGCCTCCCTCCAGCCCCAGGAGACGATCAGCTCGGTGCCACCAGCAGTCCCATCCCTCATCCCACTGGTCCCGACGGATGCCGCGTCTGTCACACTCCTGATGTCTGCCCACAGCAGCCTTTGTGCCAGCCCTGCCCTGAGCAGGTGCAGACCAGCACGAGGGTTACAGGGTTTGCTTTCCAGCCCCATCCTTTGGCAGGAGTAAAGCAGAAACAAGTGTTTTTTCACACCTCGAATCAGATAGTCAATACCTTTTTTTAACCATTGCTTTTTTTTTTTTGCATTGCTTTAACAAATCTACCTTTTTTGGGGAAACAGTGAGAGCTCAGAAGGGTAAGTGGAAAGTGCCCCTACAGCACTGCTCCACACACCCCTGCTTTTACTCAGGCTGGGCCAGGCACAAATTTCCCAGCAAAATGATTAAAAGAAACTATTTCAACTTCTCAAGTGTCCCAGGCTTTTT